>APFE030736175.1:13995-38476 GCA_000404065.3 Pinus taeda | reverse complement strand
AGGGGTTGCCTTCTAGGGCAAAAAACCCTAAACTAAACATAAGTTCTACCGTCAGATCATCTGCCTAATGAACGGCCCAAATTGACTAGAAATTACTATACTTTTACAAGGCAAATTTACAAGTCCCCCTTGCACCCCCCCGCGTGGAGGGGAGTACAAAACTTCCTGGCGTATACATCTGGCTGAAACAAAGACCTCTGAACAATCATGCTCCACACACAACATATGATCTGGAAGCGGTTCTGTGATATTCATGTAGACACAAATTCTAGCATATGATGTATATCTTCCTCTTTTGGTAGTTTCTGCTACCTTTACAAAGATCCCGATTGAATTCCCAATTCCTTCTAGAATCTCTGGGTCCCAAAACTCTATCGAGAGCCCAAACAATCTGACCCATATTGGTGCTGCTAGCATTTTCTCTTTGTTTGGATTATAGCAATCTTCCCATTGCCTCATGAAAAGCCCTGCATTATTGAAGAAGTATGGTCCCTCCTCGAAGATCTTCTCCTTATCTTCCAGATTTGCAAATATTATTGTGAAGAACCCTTTTGCCCCTAATTTTAGATCAATATGTCCTTTGGGTTTCCACCTCTGTTGTATTCATTTTGTCAGGTCCTTCTCAGACGGCCATGTTCCTACAAACTTGCAAATGAGAGCATGGTCTTTCATATATCCTCTGTATTCCTCAAGTTTATTTTTTGGAATAACAAACCTGGGCTTTTTTGTTGCTCGCGGTAGGCATTTGTTCCCCGTCCTTGCTTGCCATACTGTTCCCATGATTGGTGTATCCTTGCTACGTCTCCCTAACCCACCGTTTGCTCCATTCCTGCTTTTTTCTCCTGCTGCTACGTTCTTGTAGGAGGGGATCTCTCTCTCCCCTCCCCCCCGCTCATTTTGGTCATCTTTCTCTTAGTCCTGTCTATTTTCGAGGCTTCTGCCCTTAGTTGATCTGTTGTGGTTTGGTCTGTAACTCTTTAAGTAGATTCGGGATCCCCTGCACCCTGACCAGGTGCAGGTCCGCCAGGGGCTGCCTGATCTAAAACCCTAACCCTAATCTCCCATCGCCCTCCTCAACTCGTTCTCCCTCGCATAATTTGTTCATTGGAAAATGGTATTCCATTATAGATTTATTTCATTATAGATTATATTTTCATTTAATTACTTAGATGTTTGAATATTTTTCATTATTAATGAATAAATTTTAGTTTAAATCTTATCAGCATATGAAAGGAAAAACAAGGGTCCAAGTTAGGCTCTCTTCCATTTGATATGAGTAATAATTAAAATTCATTCTCTTTTTCTAGTTTCAAGTGATTTTCTAAATTTCCAATTTTGCAACAATGGCATTAATGATGAATGAATTTGTAATGACGAACAACAATTACCTCCTTATTTAGGAGACTCTTCTATTATTTGTTTATGCTTCTTAATCTATTTCCGTTAGTGGTTTTTGATTTCTGTTCATGAAGTAGTATTCTAGAAGAAAGGCAAATCTAGTTCTCCTAAGTTAGTAGCCACTTCTCCTGCTTATTACATAAGGAATTAGAAATTACTTAGTTAAATTTTATATTTGTAATATACACTTCTAATTAGTTTATAATTTCATTCCCTTTAGTTTCCATAACTTATCTTCTAAAGCTGATTATAGTTGCATCTGAGGTCCCATATATTTTGGTTTTCTTCTAAGTTTTACGAAACCCCTGGGTTGACAATTAAATAATACGGATTTAACAGACAATTAAATCACCCAACAGTGATACTACTGGGAATTGTGTGTGTGAGGGAGTGCCCGAAATCCATAACTCATACCTTTGGAGGAATGAACCAAGCCCCCTCATTATCTTTCATTACGTGACAGTTGGAGAGTTGCAAACCCTTCACATATAACCTTACAAGCACTCCTATATTAAAGATGTCCTAGGAAACGGTCTACAACCAACCCAGAGGTTGTCTCTAGGGAGCTTTCCTTGCCTCCTGTTGCACTTGTGCTGCAAGTGCAAGATTTAGTGACAACACTGGGGATTAAATTTCGTTACAGTACGGGAGTATACTAGAGGTTCTCGAGTACTCTTGGGTATATTAGAGGCACTCTAGTATAGAATGTATATGGGAGCACTCTCACTGAACAGTTATGCATTAGATGATGCTAACATGAACTTGTGCTCCCCGTACCATCGAATATATATTGGGAGACCCCACTATGTTTTTATCCTTTTGCCACAGGTAACCGAGTCAGCCACCTTGTAGATGTGATACAGTGAACACAACATTTAGGGAGATCATTCGTCGTACGTTAAGTCCTTGGTTTCGGCTAAGGTGCATATAATGGTTCACGGATTCTTAGTAAACCCTCTTGCCTAGTACACCCTTTTTTATTTCTTTTTTGTTTTTAAGTTCTAAAATTTAACTACCCTTGATAACATGACTTACCTATGCAGTTATCCTTGGCCCCATATTTTCTAATTAATAGTAAATTTTAATTATAGGCTCAAATCAGCCACCCCTTATTTTTTTTTAGAGAAGGTCATCATGGCTGAACAATCAGGTTCACCTTACATTTCCCCTTCATCATCTGACACTGAAGGGTAATCATAAGGAGTCCATCTTGAGATTTCACAATCACTTGAAGACCAAGGTTTTGAACTTGGAATTATCTCGAGTATTCAACCCCTTATCATCCTCCACCTTGAGACTCATCATCTCAGGAATATGAACCAAAAACTCCTGAGATTCCACAGAGGTTTGTATTATTCACTCTGAATCCGATTTTTGATCCTTTGGTCATATCTCCTCAACTGTCGTGTAGTCCATACAATAATCCTAGTGTGCCTTTAGAGTTATCTCCATTATTATCTCAGCTTCCCGCTCGCCAAATATTTCCACCCATGGCATCAGAAGGTGATTTCCCAACCTCTCCTCAAGGTCCTCCAGAAGTCTTAGCCACTCACTATTATCTCAAATTGCCCCTCACCAACTATTTCCACCCATGGCATTCGAAGGTGATTTCCCAACCTCTCCTCAAGGTCCTCCAAAAGTTTCAGCCACTCACACTCCAGGTGTTGGCAATAATTATGAATATGACTTTCCACCTGAAGGCTTTTCATATGTGGGACATGTACCACCTCCTCCACCACCTGAAAGCAGTGAACCTTTGTTTCCACCTAGTTATATCTCTTTGGCTCAATTGGTTTCGGATAATCCAAGTGCATCTTCACTTTATCAGAATCCCATTTGGACGTCAGGCACGATGCCTACTTTTGGTCCATTTGTTTCAAGCATAGCCTCTCAAATTCTTGTACTGACTACAGTTTCTTCAGTTCCTGTACAACTGACGGTTATGGTTGGGACAGTTAATGTCCCTATAGTTTCTTCGGGTCCTCCATTAAGTGGATAATATGTGCCACCACCGATCCTACCGCATGGGGGGTAACAAGTACCTCCTCCATATATACCTCCTATTTCGAGTGGACCTTATGTGAGCGGATCTCAAAATAATGCTACCTGAGCTAGTCAAAATGTTGGCAATGTACCTTATCCTAGTGGATCATCTATTCCATATGGATCAATCCAAATCCCATATCAACAGCCTCTTTTGGCCTAGACAACCTACTAGTAACTCTACCCTATGTATGGCTCACAACAGCCTCAAAATCCACCCTTTACCCAACAGGAAAGCCCCCAAATACATCGTAGTTCAAATCCCTCATTTGGGGCATCTAGTCAATTTCAAGATGGAACCTATCAGTACCAACCTGGAACTCAACAAATTTTGCAAGAAAAATTTCCAATGATAGCGGCCTTATGTAAAACAAGGACCTTATGTGCAATAGAGGCTTTATCAACAACCATTACAACAGTAAGGACAACCCTTGTATCAACAAGGTAAACCCTTACAGTAAGAAGGTCAACCCCTACAGCAGCAAGGTCAACAATTTTACCACCAGGGTCAACAGTTGCAATAACAACCTTATAATTCATACTCTTCACAAGTTGTTTATCCACCTTATGGTTCTCAACATCCTATAATGGGTCAATATCAATCTAACCCTGGTCAAAAACCACCTTTGTGGGGGCAAAATCTACCTTTGTTGGTCAGAATACCTCTCAGTGAGGGCAATATCAAGCTCCTTACACTAAAAAATCACCACTTTGGTGGAAAAACCCATACCAACAAGGTTGTAATCCACAAGTTGGGCCTTATCAAAGGCCTCCAATGCATTTCAATCCACAATTTCCATTTCTAGCAACATTAGAACTACCAGATGTGTTAAGACTCACGAATGATCCAATACTTCATTTGTCGTATTCGCCTCTAGTTCCTACTAAGATTCTAGATGATTGTATGAAATTTTAAGGAAAGTATGGAGAAGACGCCCAGGCCCACGTTATGACTTACCATTTATGGTGTTCATCCAATTCTTGGGTTGAGGACTCCATTCGTTTATGTCTTTTCCAGTGAACCTTGAAGGGTGTTGTCACGAAGTTGTACATCAAGTTACCTCTAGGTGCCTATCAAGACTTCAACTCTTTTGCAATGGCCTTCCGTACTCACTTCCAGTTACTAGTTCAATATGAAACTAGTATCCATCTGCATTAGGGGACTTTCGAGGTCTAAAATGGCCTCCTAAGGAAACTATAAAATAATAGTGGAAATAATAAAATAATATTAGATTAGATCATCAAATTTTAGAGGGAACAACCAAAAAATTATTTTTTCAACCCGTATTTTCAATTGATCTCCTTATGGTTTTACTTAAATTTTGAGCATAAACACCCGTTGGATGCATAATTTGATTCCTCATCGAAAGAGTACCCATGTTGCATACTTTCGATGGAACCTGCTACATGAAAAATGAGAAATACATGAAAAATGTGATTGCAATCACGTTGTTTCATGCAATCACGTTGTTTCATGTATTTTTCATTTTTCATGTAGTAGTGTCCATAAAAAATATGCAACATGGGTACTCCTTGGATGAGGAATTCAATTTTGCATCCGATGAGTACTCCCACTCCAAATTTGAGTAAAACCTTAGGGAGATAAGTTGAAAATACGAGTTGAAAAAGTAGTTTTATTATTTTATTATTTATTAAATCTTTTTACTTTTTTACTCCAAAAATGGTGAATCATCCCCCATGGTTTACATCATCATCTTTAATCCTATTGGTTCTTATTAATTTTATTTTGGTTGTACATTTTTCTTAGAACGCACATTTTAGACCTCAAAATTCCCCTAATTCTTACGTCTTTGAAACATAATATTGCTACCCACATCTCTGATCATATCCATGAGTAGAGATGTCAACATATTCTTATTAAGTTTGATATACTTGATGAGCTATTAGCTGAATTGTTTACCAAATAATTTGTCAATAAAATTGCCAAGGACATAGCTATGGGTGGTTATGTGACCGAAGATATAGACATTTTCCGTGCCCAATATTTAGATTTGGTATATTCCCAATCTGGCACGTTATATGATCTCTTGCATTATGATCCAAGACCATCTATGGATCTAGCATCTTCTAAACCTCCAGATGTGCCACCTGTCGATGGTACTATTGGGTCAATGACTCAAATTTCCAGTAAATCTTCTTCGAAGAATAAATTCATTTCAACTACTACATGCAATCCTCCTTCGAATTCCTCTCCAAATCCCGGTAAAACCTCCGCGGTTAATGTCGTTCATTCTACTGCGACAAACAAAACCTCAAAAGGTAAAAACAAGGGTAAAGGAAAATCCAAATATGATACCCCAAAACAGGATCATCCGAAATCATTTGCTGAAGATGCATCTAAACGTAAGCCCAAATATCCTTGCTTCATTTGTGAGGAAGATCACTATACCAAGGATTGTGCCCGTCCTGCTAAAGTTAGTCGCTTGTTAAAAAGCACTAAAGGGACACCAGCTATACTAAAATAAACGTTTGCATCACAACAAACCCAATTGGTAGAACAACCGCAATATTCTACATCTTTAGGTTCTCAAGTTTATATGAGTGGAAAGGTACCTATTTCTATTACAACTCGCTCAAAATACTATCAGAGTTTGGAAATAATCTTACAATCTGAATGCGCGAGTTTCCCAACATTACAATATTGTTGAAGGTTTAGCTAAAGCACCTTCGATGATGTCTGCCTTGGAAGTTCTCCAGAGTTTTCCATTGTAGTGGAAAGCATTACTAACTGCTTTAGGAGGAATTGACCCTACTAATTCGAGTTTGATTACTTTTGACCTAGAAAATCATGTTCCACATCTTCCACATCAACTTTCCTTTTTAATCGAAGTCATTATAAAAGGGAAGACAATTCATTAGACTATGATTGATGAGGGTGATTCCACTTGCATCATGCATGTCTCATGCTCAAAAGCTATGGGCTCTTTGCCTCTCAACCAGTGTCCTAAAAAATTAGAAGCCTTTGATCGTAGAGGATCTCATCCTTATGGTATTCTCACGAACTTTCTCATAACGTTGGAAGGAAAAACCATTAACGTAGAAGTAGAAGTTGTTGATGCCAATTTGAATCATAACCTTCTACTTGGTCAAAGTTGGACTTACACTATGTTTTGCGTGATTTTTTCTTTGTTTCGTGTGCTCTGTTATCCTCATGATGGGAAAATATTCACTGTTGATCAGTTAGCCTTTTTCTCTTCTAGCTCTTCGAATGGCAATGTGCCATATGTGGTAAATATTGAAATCCCTTATGAGAGTGTTGGGGTGGGTCTTTTCAAATACTTTGCTCTTATGGGAACATTTTCCCTCCCACCTTAATACATCACTTCCATCAACATGATCTCCACTTCTTACAATCCTTAGATCGTTCCTCATCTTGATCAAGCTGATTCTTTTAGCAATTTCATGTCACTCAACCCAGTAGAACAAGTGTTTCAAGATGTTGTTTTGGCTTCAACACTCACTTCTAAAAGTCATGCTACTCTCAGTATGCATCTAGACGCATATTCACAATCCCCTTGGCTTGGTTCTTGGGATTCTTCGGATCCCTTGAACGAGACATTTCCCACACGAGGGTATCACCGAGGTTATCTCTCTTGAGGAAATTGGCTGGAATGATGCCCATCATTGTCCTTCGTTTCTCCTGAGTCTCAGAGATATTTAATCGTGCTTAGATACCTTTGTTTCCCATACATTAACCCATCCACTTCAAACACCTATTTCAGTGTACGAAGTTTTGTCTGAGGGAAACATGGGGAACATTACTGCTACAATTCCCATCGACATTTCTGTTAAACCAAGAATTGTCGAGAACATCCATGTCAAGTTTTCTTATTCTCCAGATGAGATCAATATTTACACTGCCCTCTTTAAGGAGTTTCATGATGTCTTTGCCTGGTCATATGAAGAAATGCCTAGCATAGATCCGAGCATAGTGTTGCACGGAATTCCTACTGATCCAAACACGAAGCCTATTCATCAACATCTTCACCCAGTGCAGCCTATAAAGGAAGCCTCTATAAAGGGAGAGGTTGAAAAACTTCTAAAGGCTAGTTTCATTTACCCCATTCCATTAACATATTGGGTTTCGAACATTGTCCCTGTGATTAAAAAATAAGGGACTATTCGTGTTTGTGTTAATTACTGCAATATCATTTGGGCATATTTGAAAGATAATTATCCAACTCATTTTATAGACCAGATCATTAATGATTGTGATGGGAGTGAGATATTTTCTTTTATGGATGGTTTTTCTGGCTACAACCAGATTAACATTCTTCCCGCTGATTAGCATAAAACTACTTTTATCTATCTGTGGGGAACATTTGCCTACAAAAAACACCCTTTTGGTTGAAAAATGATGGCACTACCTTCCAACGAGCAATGTATTATGATTTTCATGACATCAAACACATCGTTCAACGATATCTTGACGACTTACCAACCCATTCTGCTAAGAGTCATGATCATCCTAACCACCTTCGAGTGATTTTTCTTCGTTGTAGACACTACAATATACGCTTGAATTTTCATAAGTGTGTCTTCTACATCGAATCTGGTCATCTCCTAGGTTTTTTGGTATCTAAGGAAGGCATTCAGATTGAACCCCTCAAAGTTGAGGCCATGGTGAATTTACCCCCTCCATCATCTTTACACAAGTTGTAGAGCTTGCAAGGGAAAGCTAATTTCCTCCATTGTTTTGTACCCAATTATGCTAAACTTGCCAAGGGATTTACTTGTTTGCTGAAAAAGGGGATCCCATTTATTTGGGATGAAAGTACTCAAAATTCTTTCGATGCATTAAAGGACACCCTCATTAGTGCTCCTTTACTACATCCCCCCAATTATCGCCGCAATTAATTCTTGTACTTGGATGCAACCGATAGTACTATTACCATGGATTTAGCGTAGGATGATGATGATGGAAATGAACACGTGATTTACTACTTAAGATGAAATATTATCGATACTAAGACGCGATAAGCCCATGTTGAGAAACTGGATTTAGCTGTTGTTCACGTTGTTCAACCCTTTCGACACTATATGCTCTTGTGGAAAACCACCGTGAATTCTGACTACAATCCCATGACCTACATGATGAATCGTCAGTTACTGGGTGGCAAGTATTCTATGTGGATTTTTGGTCTTTAGGAGTTTGATTTGGAATTTTTTACTGCCAAATCAAAGAAATCATTGGTTTTCGCTGAATTAATTTGTGGTCTTCCCTCTGCAAACACATCTACGAATTTTGATGAGCTCATTCCTGATGAAACTCTCTTTCTCATCAACACTCTTGACCCATGGTACGGGGATATTATTGCTTATCTCCAAAGCAAAAAATTTTGATCAGAGTTGTCCAATTCTAAACATCGTCACATTTGACATTAGTCCCAACCCTATCAAATCATTGGCGATACTTTGTACCGTGTTGGTGTCGATTCTATCCTTCATAGATGTTTGACACTCGAAGAAGCTGAGAGTATCCTAAATGACTACCACTCTGGGGCTTGTGATGGTCACATGCCAGAGTATCTACTGCTCAGAAAATCCTTCATGTCTGTTATTTCTGGCCTTCATGCTTTAAAGATTGCATTTTAGCAGTCCAAAAATGTCAAGCTTGCTAGATTTACAACCATAAAAAATGTGCCCCACACCCTTACACCCATTTGTTACTGTCGACCCCTTTTCTAAATGGGGTATTTATTTCATGACATGTAACCCTCACTCGGCTAGGGGGCATTGTTATATCATCATCGTCGTTGATTATTTCACTAAATGAGCCCAAGCGATGCCCACACATGATGTTGATAGTAAAAATTCCACTCAAATTCTTTTCAACCATGTTATAACTTGATTTGGTGTCCCTCATGCCATCATTATTGATCATGGATCTCATTTCTGAAATTACATGATCACAGAGCTCACTTCTCGGTTGGGTTTGCATCATGACAACTCAAATCCTTATTATCCATAGGCCAATGGTGAAGTTGAGGTAGTCAACAAAGTCTTGGTTACCATGCTCCAATGCACCATTAGGATGCATAGATCAAATTGGAATCTCATGCTATTTTAAAATATTTGGGCTTACCGAACTGCAACTAAGACTGCCACTGGATTCACACCCTTTTAGTTGGTGTATGGTCTAGAGGAAACTCTTCCAATTGAGTGTGAAATTCCTTCACTGAAACTAGTTGTTGAATTACTCCCTCATACCTCACCTGATGAGGAACATTTACTTTACCTTGAAAGACTCAATGAAACTCATCATCTTGTAGCGTTAGTAATTAAAGCCCAAAAGAAACGAGTTAAGGCTCAATATGATAGAACTATTTCTCCATGCATTTTTTTTTAGGTGACTTCGTCTTGCTATATGCTCAAGCCAATAATAAATTAGGAGCTAGGAAATTTGAACCAATGTGGCATGGGCCTTACATTGTCGAATGATTTTTACAAAAAGGTGCCTATGAGTTAGTAGATTATGAAGGAAATTCTTTGGCTAAGCCCCGAAACAGGATTTACCTAAAGAATTATTATACATATGTACATTAGTGTGTTTTCATTAGTGTGTAGTGCGGTTTTGGTGTGTTAGTTTTCTTTTGCAAATGTTTTCCTTTCCTTACCTCATGCTCTACTTGGTTTGCAAATGTCATCCAACCGTTACGTCAATTTTGGTGATTGATCCAAGATATTTTACTTACAGATGCATTAAAATTACATATAACAAAGCTAATTAAGCATGGTACTTAAAAGCACATAAATAATGCAAAAATGACCAGAAGAACATAAAAAACCATGACACAATGAATTGATTACGGATTTCATCCATTTTGGACTATGTCTATGGGCCCTTCTCAATAGTGGGGAGGCCTTCATTCATTAAGTGGCATAAAAAGAGATAAAAGAACAAGAAACATTATTTACAATCCTTATACCTCCACGTTGGAATATGGACTAAGAATGGAGAGCCCAGCTTCAGAAAGATACAATACCACTGAAATCCTGGTGAAAAATCGTGCAAAAACGCATATCCAAACACCCAATTTGGATAATCGGGCCTTCTACAACTTCTCAGAACCTCCTTGCTGCTTAAGGCGAGGTCCCAACCCACTGCTTGGTCAGGGTCTATTGCATGCAGTGCTTATGAACTATTCCACTGATCCCCTCTGCCTTCTTCTGACAAAAATGGCCTTTTATATATGCATGGTGGAAAATCCCCCATTACCTGGACAATTTCCAACCATAGACCAAGTTAAGCAGGCAGGCTTGATTTTTCCAACAGAGGTTCTTGGGCCTAAATAAGACATGAAAAAAACCTTACCAATATGGCAAAACTTCTTTAAACTGTGTGTTTAACTTGACGGCATGACTATCGGCGTTCCCCACAATTAGCGGTCAAACCCTAGCCAAAACAACAGGCACTATGCAAGACAGTGGACCCATCAGGATTATTAAACATGACATATAAATATCACATCTGGGAATCCTATAGAAAATCACAATCAGAAGATCCTGGGTTGGTACTCCATATGACTGCTTCCCGCTACGATTTGCGATTGCAATTTGATCGCATCACAACCTTGGTTTTGCCGAGGGCCGATTTTGTAACACTTGCCTTTTGTGATTGCGATAATTGATTATCGCATCGCAGCTTGCCTATGGTTGATTTCCTTAAGTCGCTTCTTCTCCTTGCTGCGATATGTGATACGCAAGACCAATGGTAGCCTGCCACTTGGCACTTCCCAATTTGCTGAGACTTTTGCCTCGTCATCTCATCCTGCCACTTGGACAAGTCAAACATAAAATTTGACTTGCTCTAACTTCTTCATATGAACTCGGATTTGAGTGACATTCGCACCATTGGAATCAGGATAACGAGCACTTCGATCTGATATTAAGTTTATCCAAATTCTACCACTTATAGTTTTGAGCCTTTTACCATGCCACTGGTACTTTCTTAAGATACACCTGGATCAATCCTCCATAATCCTCCTGGATCAATCCTCCATTGATCCTCCTGGATTAATCCTCCCCACTTAGAGATTTTGGACCACCAAAAGCCTTTTCAATCCATTGGAAAGTGAGGAAATTACTCCCTCACTTTCTCTTTCTCCATCCATTGAGATTTGCTTGAATGCATTCCATTGAAGCCAACACAAATGTACTCCACATCTACCTTTCGTGAAGTTATGGTTTTCCTGTTTAGAATGATATCTTCGAGCAACTTGTCTAGATAATATGGTGCAAAATCGTTCACTGTAGGAATATGTGCAACCTCCTCAGTATCCATAATCAATGGAGGTTCATAAATCTTTAGGCTTTCAACATTTACCATTGAGTACATTTGCATAGAAGTGGGCAAGCCAAGACGAAAAGCATTGCCTCCAATATGTGCCAATATGGTTAAGGGACCATGTCAAATGGGTCTCAATTTCTTCCCTTCTCCCTTCATTCTATCCTTGCTGATGTGGAGCCATACCTTGTCCCCAAATTGAAACTGATGGTCAACTCAGTGCTTATCATGTTGAGCTTTATATCAAGCCTAACTCTTCTCCAATTGATCATGTACTACCTGATGAATCACATGTATCTGCTGAATAAACTTTCGTGATTTTTCTCTATCATCTCGTCCATTGCCATCGTCATATTTCCCAAATACCATGTTTAAGGGATCCCTTAGTAGATAGCCAAAACATGTCTCAAATGGTGAGCTCTGTATAGATTAATGTGCTGCTCGATTGTATGCATGGTGCACATAAGGAAGCTGTTCATCCCACAAATTGGAATGTTTTCCACAATAAC
This sequence comes from Pinus taeda, assembly GCA_000404065.3. Lineage (NCBI taxonomy): Eukaryota > Viridiplantae > Streptophyta > Pinopsida > Pinales > Pinaceae > Pinus > Pinus taeda. Next base: position 26,218 of record APFE030736175.1, on the reverse strand, counting down.
CTTGTAACAAGTGTACCATAATGCGGTTGACGACCTCTATCTTCCCATTGGGCCGTGGATGAAATGTCATGCTTCTTTTGATCTTAGTGTTCATCATTTTCCACAAGTTGGTCCAAAACTCTCCAAGAAAGCGAGAGTATCAATCCAACACAATAGATATGGGCAACCCAAAATGGACCCAAACATGTTGAAAGAAAAGATAAGTAGTTTTCTAAGCAGTGGCCTTCTTTTTACAAGGCATTAAAATACACATTTTATTAAAACGATCCATGATGACATACAAATAGTCGTGACCTTTCCTAAACATAGGCAAACCTCCTACAAAATCCATGGACATACTTTCCCATGGTCAACTCAGAATAGGGAGTGGTCTGTAGACCCCAATTTTTTTATTAGAGGGCTTTGAAACAAAACACAACACACAACCCTTTACAAAGCGAGTCACAATGTTTTTCATATGAGGCCAAAAACAAAACCTCTTTAAATGAAATAAAGTTTTTTCAATCCCAAAATGACCAGACACCAGAGAGGTATGAGCCTATTGGATTACACGTACCCTTTCATCAATGGGTATGCACAGTTTTCTAAGGTGGTACAATAGATTTCCTTGCAAGTAATAATTGTCCAATTGCGATCCACGAGTCAGTTTTGCATTGATGTCCTTAAAATCATAAATTTATAATGATAAAGAAACACTTTGCAAAACTATAGATGCAGAAATAGGAGGGAGAGAAAACATATCTACTACTTTGTTGCTGGCGCCCTTTTTGTAACTTATTACCAAATGAAATTGTTGGAGGAATCCCATCCATCTGAAATGACAAGCTTGTTGAAGCTTGGTATGTGACTGAAGGTAATGCAAGGGCTAATGATCAGTATGGATGATGGTATCCTTGTCGATCAAGTAGTGTTTCCACTTCTTTACACTCTGAACCAAGGTGTACAACTCCCCTTCGTACGTGGGATAATTCACAATAGCCTCGGAGAAAGTCTCCGAATGGTAGCATAAATGATTTCTCTGTTGCATCAATATAGCGCCCATGATATATCCGCTGGCATCTATTTCAATCTCAAAAGGCTGTTGAAGGTGTGGTAAGGCTAGCATTGGTGTTGTGATGATCTTCTCTTTCAGAGTGTCGAAGGATTTTTGTTGTTTTCCTCCCCATTAAAAGGCCAGCTTCACACTGGTCAATGTGTGCAAGGGGGCTACAATAATAGAGAAGTTCACAATGAACCTTCTCCAATATCGTACTGCACTCAAGAAACATCAAACATCTGTAACATTTGTGGGCTCGGGCTAGTTCATATTCACGTCCACTTTAGAGGTATCTATCCTCAATTTCCCATTACCAACTATGTGGCCTAAATAAACCAGAGAGGCTTTCCCAAACTCACACATTGACAATTTCAAATACAATTTTTCATTTTTCAGAACATCAAGCACTTTCTTCATATGACACACATGTTCATCCCATGTCCTACTATACACAAGAATATCGTCCAAATATACAAGCACAAAATGATCAAGAAAAGGCCTAAATAGATCATTCATTACCCTCATAAACGTGGCCGGAGTATTGCACAGTCTAAATGGCATCACCATCCATTTGAACAACCCCTGTTGGGTTTCGAACGTAGTCTTCCAAACGTCCTGCTCTGCAATTAAACCTAGTGATATCCACTAGCAAATCCAGTTTTGTAAAATAAACAACATTTTTCAACTGATTTAACAATTCATCAATGCGAGGGAGAGGGTATCTATTCTTCACCGTAATCTTGTTTAGCACCCTGTAGTCTACGTACATTCTCCATGTGTCGTCTTTATTTGGAACCAACACGATTGGTGAGAAATAAGGAGAAGAATTCGGTTTGATGACTCCTTGATTTAACAGTTCCTACACCTGTTTATTGATCTCCTACATCTCGATAGATGCCATCTTGTACATGCCATTATTCAGTAAGGGAGCATCCTATTGTAAATGGATCTCATGTTGGATTTCCCATTTTGGGGGAAACCTTCTCGGTTCCTGAAACAATCCATCATAGTAACAAATAATTTCAAACAATTCTTTCTTATGATCAGGATTACAACCTTTTAAAGTGTCAGCAATCTCGACCTCTTTTGCTCTTACTATCATAAGCATGCACCCTTTGTTGGAATTAACCACTCATTTAATCTGTCCTGGGCTTACAAGGCTAGCATTAACTTTTGTATGATGAGCTATGACTATATATTCTACCCCATCCTTTATGAGGTGGTATTTTTTTTATGCCGAAAGAAACCTGCCTTTATGTCATATAGATATGAGCTTCCCAAGATGATTCCATAGATGTCCAAAGGCACAACATCTAACTCTACCTCATCAACTGATTTGGAAGCAATAAAAAATCTAGCCCTACACTGCTTGGTGACCTGTAATTTGCATTTATCGCTTACCCAACCAAGCGGGTATGACCTCGGATGAGGCTTAGTTTCCAGGCCTAACTTTTTCACTAAGGACCCTGAGATTAATTTTTATTGGGAACCTAAATCAAACAGAGTTTCCAACTTTGTGTGTTTTATAATAACTCTAATGTGGAATAAATCAATTCTATTTCCCTCATTACTTACAGGCTCATTCAAATAACGAGTACTTCCAATCGCATCAGAACTATCATTAACAAAACGAGTACCTCTTGCACCTACGGCTGTGATCAATGTCTCATCGCCAGAATCTGATCCAAGGTCCTGCGCTGTTTTGACTGTCTTCTGCTCCCCCTTTCCACTGAATCTCTTTGGTCTCAGCTCCAGATGTAGCTTCCAACAGTGATCCTAGTCATGACCATCTTCCTTGCAGTGAGTGCAAGACGGTGTTGCTTTGTCCCCTTTCTTGGTTGCAACATTCTTCTTATCCTTCCCTTTTCCATTCTTCTGGAATTTTCCATGCTGAGGTTTGAATGGTGGTTTCTTGGCTTGATCATATCTGTCATTATTGCCTCGGTTTTCAAGATCAATATCCTTTACATTGGCCATGTAAATTGTAGTAGGCTCGAACAATAATAGTGAGTGTCTGATGTAACTATGTAGCGCACCTACATACTTAGTTACAGTCTCGGGAGAATCTAATGAGATGCCCAGATTTAATGCTTGCTTCCAAAATTCTTCATTGAAGCTTTGCACATTTTTGCCTTTACCTTTCCTTAGATATTTCCATTCCATAAGTGCCTTTTGTTTACAACCCAATGGGTAAAATTGGTCTTTGAATTCATAAATAAAACTAGACCAAGAGGACAGAAGGTTGCCTGACTTTGTGTTGCCCTTCTGCAACTTACTCTCCCACCAAACGAGAGAAGTGACACTCAGCTAAAGAGATGCTAAACAAACTTTCACCTCATCTTCTTCGATCTGCTGGATCCAGCCGTAAACCTCTATCTGCCTTATCCAATTATGAAGTTTTTCTGCACTACACTTTCCATTGTACATTGGCAGGTCAAACTTTACATCTAACTTGAAAAATGGTTTCTTGGATGAATGTTTGGAATCAAGATCAGAGTGATGAGAGATATATCTTGAAGAAGGAGAGGGAGGAGGATCTTCTCCCCACCTTCATGATTTGTTGATCTATTATCATCGACACCTTTCTTCTCATGCCCAAGTGCCTTCTCATACTTTGAAAACAACTTGTCTACTTTCTCTGCCATATTGTAGAATATCTTGTGGAAATTTTGTTCCTCTTCCCAACAAGCTTCTTCGTTTCCCATGTTTCTTCTTTATTGTGCACATCCTGCCTCAGGATCAAAGGACTTAAGCATTCCTTCTCCTTTTCACAGCTTGTTTTGGGTTAGCATATACTCATGCAATTCACATCCACAAAGACCTACTCCGATACCAAACTTGATCCAAGATCTTTTACTTACAGATGCATCAGAATTACATATAATAGATCTAATTAACCATGGAGCTTAAAAGCACATAAACAATGCGGAAATATTTAGAAGAACATAAAAAACCATGACACAATGATTTGATTACGAAGTTTGTCCAATTTGGACTATGTCTCCAGTCCCTGCTCAATAGTGGGGAGGCCTTCATTCATTAAGTGGCATAAAAATAGATAAAATTACAAGAAACATTCTTTAAAATCCTTATACATCCACGCTAGAAGATGTACAAATAATTGACAGCCCAACTTCAGAAACAGACAGTACCACTGAAGCCCTGGCGAAAAATCATGCAAAAACACCTATCCAAACACCCAATTTGGATAATTAGGCCTTTTGCAACTTCTCAAAACCTCCCTGCTGCTCAAGGCGAGGTCTCGACCTGCTGCTAGGTCAGGGTCTACTGCGTGCAATGCTTATGAACTATTCCTATGATCCCCTTTGCCTTCTTTCGATACAAATGGCCTTTTATATAAGCATGGCGACAAGTCCCTCAATACCCGAGCAATTTTCAACCATAGACCAGGTTAAGCAGGTGGGCTTGATTTCCCAATAGAGGTTCTCAGGCCTAAATAAGACATGGAAACAACCTTAGAAATATGGCTAAATTCCTATAAAATGTGCATTCAACTCAGCGGCATGACTATCAACGTTCCACGCAATCGGTGGTCAGACCCAAGCCAAAACAACAGGCACTTTTTGATACGGCAAACTTGCCCGGAATAGTAAACATGACATATAAAATATTGCATCCGAGAACCCCATCACAAATTGCAATCAACGAATCCCTAGGTGGTTCTCCATATGACTTCTCCCACTGCAGTTTGCGATTGCGATTTGATCACATTGCAACCTTGGTTCTGTCGTGGGCCAATTTTTTAACACTTTCCTTTTGCGATTATGATAAGCGATTATCACATCGCAACTTGCCTAGGGACTATTTTTCTTAAGTCACTTCTACTCCTTGCTGCGATATGCAATATGTGGGAGAAATGGCAGCCTGCCACTTAGCACTTCCCCATTCGCTGATACTTTTTCCTCATCATCCCAGCCTGCCACTTGGACAAGTCAAACATAAACTTTCACTTTCTCTAACCTCTTCATTTGAACTCGGACTTGAGTGTCCTTCACACCATTGGAATCGGGATGACAAGCACTTCGATCTGATGCTAAGTTTATCCAAATTTTTCCACTTTGAGTTTTGAGCCTTTTACCATGCCATTGGTACTTTCTGAAGATCCACTTGGATCAATTCTATATGATCCTCCTAGATTAGTGATGGTTCTTGTCATAGTACACAGAATCTATCTTCCGCTGCATGCGTAATCTATGACCTTAATGGTGAGTTAGTGAATTTACAAGGTATATGTTTAGGTCGTACGACTAATAACATTGTCGAATATAATGCGGTCATTGAGCTTTTGTCAGAGGCTATCACTCTTGGCATTAGAGAGTTAATCGTGAAACTTGATTCACAACTCATTGTAATGCAACTTAATGGACAATATTAAGTTAGAAACCCTCAAATTTTGAGAATGTATTTGCAAGTTCATCTTTTGGGAGGAGACTTTGATGTTATTACTTATCATCACATTCTGAGACACATGAACACATTAACAGATGTATTGGCTAACTGCGCATTAGATAGACATTTTTGAAAGATGTAAATCATAAAGCATCCCATAATAGACATGGTAAATAGAAAAACATGTATATATATATATATATAGAGAGAGAGAGAGAGTGTTTGCAAAAGAGTTTGCTACATCAAAATGAAAAAATCTGTGTTCTGAGACACATGGCTTTATAAGCCTACAACAGTGCAGAAATTAAACTAGAGTTTGCTATTCGCCGACATGATGCTCATGATAGCACAAAATGGCACTTCATCAATCAAGGCTTACTCTAGAATGTCCCTGTTTAAAGCTTCCAAGTTACACTTTAACTTGACAATATGATCCGCTCCCTCCTCATAAGGAGACTCCTCAATCTAGTGTGCCACTTCCCTGGCTACTGGAGAAACCCTTGGAGATCTCTCTAGTCCCACATATACAAATAATCATAAGTTAAATCTCAGTACACATACAAAAAAATAAAAAAACTTCAAAACTTCAAAGATAGTTTTTACCTGAATCGGTCCATCATTCCCTTGGAGGAAGTGGAAGATCTGAATCTCCTCGAAAATTTGTGCATGTGTATGCCCAATCGTCAACCATGATTAGTTGCTGGTGCAGCCATCTAAAAACTACAGGAGGGAATGTCATCTGCTAGCTGCCTCCATGATGAGGCATCAACTCTCCCCATAAGAGTAATCGTGGATCTATAGGCACTGGTGCATCCACTTCTAACCATTGATAGTGAAATAATGGTACAAGATCTAGGATGAATGTCACCAAAATGGATCCCAAAACCAAATTGATTCAGAATCCATAGCTTACACTTGGCAAGTTGGCGCTTCATGCACACTAACAAACCCTCACTCCAATTGAAAAATGTGGGATTCAGGCACTCGATTGCATATTGGAAATGAGATTTTGTTGCCTTATGCAATGCTTGAGCCCCACCTATTCGGGCCATAGTATGCAGGATTGTTCTAAGTGGGAGATTTGTAATGGTCTTTATGTCGATTTTCCCACTTTGGGTCTTTTTGGTCCTTGGACAATTCCTCGCAATGAGCATGTTCATGTTCTCTCCTCTAGTGCGTGAACCGAACAACTGAACCCATTGTCCCTTTCTAGACAACCTGGTAATGAAATAAATGTCGCAACCTCTATTTCGAGTTCTTGATCCTCGATCATGAATAGTTGGTGATCCACATCCCACCAACTGATTCGATGTTGTAATAACTCAAGCTGTGATGTGATCCCAGGAATCCTAAAGAACTTGAGCAATCCACATGCTCATCTTTAGCTTCATGTCCCATTTATTTCCATTCAACGACCATTTTGGACTGGTTATCCTGTGGAAAATTAATAAAACAACATTTCATGAGCTTCCATGGAAACAAACTCCAAGATAAACTATTTAACATGGATCATTTCACACAAAAAAAATTACCTCGACTCCAGTGTGTCTGTTTATGAATTTTCTCGCGCTGATAACGTGAGGGCCTAATTGACCACAAGGTGAGCAACATGATTTTGATGGGTAAAACTCGCATTGGTCACCCACTGATCCATATTTAAATAAGAATGCAACAAATTACAAATATAACCATAAATACAAAGATGTAGTAGAAATAACACTACATTTCATTAATATCAAATACTGAAATATGCTTACAAACAGAATGGAAATAAGACTAGCTCAGGCGATGGTAGCTTATCTTTGAGAAGAGATGTGGTGCCTATATGCCTTTGAATTGTGTTACAATGAGGCTCAAAGGCCTATGTATTTTTTAGAAACAATGGAAAACTCTAAACATCCAAAAACCTAACCCTAGGAGATGAAATACCAAACTATGGGCCCCGTTTCGGTAAATTGGTACATCAACTTCCTGGGGTTGTAACTTTGGCATACGATCTTCGTTTGATGCGCACAATACCTCATTAGAAAGATCTATATGAGGAATTCAAATTTTGAGGGACCAACATGGTCTAGACCTTTATCACTCCCAGTTTTCCCAAAAAACGTCGTTTAGGGCCTCAAAACGGCTCTGAAAGTTCAGGAACCGAAAAACTACCAAAAATAGTAAATTGTGCTACAAATAAGGAAAATGAAAAACTGAAAGAAACAATAGTGGGGGTCCAAGTGGAATAGGCGGGTGGCCACCAATATCCACCTGAATCACCCACGATATAAAATTTTTGCAAGCCCTCCTTACAGATTAATCTATGGATGAAAATGCATGAAATTAGTACCAAAATGAAGGGAAGGGACACATCTCTTATCTGCAACAAGAAGCTCGACGAATGGTGTCCGGGATTGATCATGCTCCTTGCCTGAAAATTGAGGTAAAATGAGGTAAAAATGCTCTCACAATTGAAAATTGGTAAAATGGTAAAAATCATTTACTTTTTTCCCTATTTATAAGTTTTAAATAATATTTTTACCAAATTATGGCATATTTCACTCATTTTTAAATATTTTTCCTCGAAATCGGTAATGTGTGTTTCCTTGTTCAGTGAAAGGTTATATATTCTTGGTGATTGTGTTTTATCTTGAATGATTGAACGAGTTTTATTTTATCACTTTTTTGGACTCGTAAAAATAAATGAAAAAGCAACCCCCTAGAGTCATCTTTAAGCTCTTTTCTTACTCTCGAAAAATGAAAAGATTGTCTAGTATTTGTCGTTTTGAACTTGTTAAAGTAAATTAAATGACGTCTACTCAGTATAATTTTAACCCTTTTCCAGACTGAGATAGACTATTGTATGAAAAAGGAATGCCTTAGTCGAACATGGCTAAGACATTCTCTTGTATATTGTTTTCTACCTTTTCGGGTTCAATAGACGATTTACGAAAAGGAACCTTTGGAGGTTTATTTTTCGCTTTTTTTTCAAACTCTCTAAACATGAAAATGATGCCGAGTTTTACCTTCATTGGAACCATAAAACTTAAACGATGCAGGACTTTTCACCATCAAAAGACCGAGTTTCTCCTTCTTTGGACTCGTAAAACTTACTAGGATGGATTCATTCGACGAATGAACTTATATGGCAAGCATATGTTATCCCCTTCAAGCTTGCGATAAAAAATATATGGGGTACTCGCTAAAAATGGTGGGGGGGAAGGGAAAGTGGTCATCTCTTGTATTTTGTAAAGGCATCATGTCACTCTTGAACATGACACTCATCTGTTGCTCATGTTGGGTCTAGGACATCCTCACTTAGTCACTTGCCTTTCTGGGTTTGGGAAATCCATTTTCCCTCTCATCTGATTATACCATTTTTTCATCATGACCTTTGATCCTATGTTGAGTCAAATGTTGCAAAACTCTGGAGTCAAGTCGCTAATATGTTCAAAAGAAGTCCTATCTACATTTATTTATTGCTTATACATTTTCTGACTTTCTGCTATAGTCCCGGACTACACTTATCTACTCTACTACATCCTTTTCTTTTGTGTCGATGATGTGGGATTCATTATGGCCCTCCTTCGATGGATCACTTCCTATCGACTTTAGCTCATTATCCGGGAAGATGATCTAGAAACTCCCTTATAGTACCTTAGATCTTGCATGCCTCAATGGCAAGTTCTTTTCATTTGACGACATGTTTACATCATTGACCTTCGATCGAATGATTCCACGAGTTTTCAAATTTAGCTCTATTATTCACATTCATGGATTGTGCTGATTGTACCTTGAGAGCCATTGTCAATATTGGTGGTTTCTCTCATGTCTGTTAATGGTTTACATCATTGACTGGTAATCAGGTGGTTTTCTATCATGTTTGACTTCGACACATCTATTCACATGTTAGAATTCATTCATTGATCGGGTCGAGACGGAGCACAATACCCTGGATTCTGTCTGATGAAATCCATGTTGCACGGAGTTATGAGTTATTCATGATTGTACACATGTTTCCTCTAGACGGATGGCTACGACTATACCGTGGGTCCATATTCATGATTCTTTCTATTCAGATGGATGTGACCATACTGTTGATCCATATTCATGATCCTTTCTATTTATAGGGCTATGACCATACTGAAAATCCATACATATGATCCCTTCTATTTGGATGGTTGCGTCCATATCGACAATTCTTGTATTATTAGATGCCTATTCATGTATGATTAGGCATGATCATCAAAGATGTCATATATGTGTGTGTGTGTGTGTGTGTGTGTGTGTATTCTTCATTTGCAGGTCTCCTTACAGTGTTGTTCTTGTCCTTGCAGTGACTTGTAAAGCATCTCAGCCATCATTCCCTGTTCTGCCTTGATGATTTAGGGGGCATCTATTACACATTATTTTGTCACACCTCCTATTCACTTCCTGTTCCATATCTCAAAGTTCCAAAACATTAACAATTGTGCAGCATATCTATCATGATATACAGACCAAAACCTCTCTGAAGAATCAAAGGAAAACTTCCCTAAATCCATTCTGAAGAAGGTTGACTAAAAACATAAATTTTAGAATGAGCATGTTTTGCTACATTGGCAACCCGTGCTGAAGGCAGGTTGCACATTTCTACACTAGCACTTCCAGCGTGGGTTTTGATATGAAAAACCGCACTGAACCTCTTCTGGCAAGTTTTCCCAAACTGGAGGAGAATATTCGTACACTAGAACCCTCGAGAACAACGAGCTAGATATTGGTTGTTGTTGATATGGTCAAAATATCCCATTTGGACCTCTTGATCTTATCATCATGAGCTTTCCCCTTGAGTTGTTTACCTTCCTCCCTCTTTTATGGATCCCTAACTCCCTCTCCCTTCCTATAAATTCACTCCCTTCCATCCCTAAATGGTTGGTCATTGATTGTTGCATTCCTATATTGAGATTATGCTTACATGCTACTCATTCTAGCTTAGAGAAGGAGTGCTTAAAGAGTCTTTTCTTGGAGTCACTTGGACATCCACCAAAAGGAGGTCTCCAACATCAAGGCATAGGTGGTATTCTTCCCTTTTTAACTTATTAATATATACATCTAATGTTCACTTTCCATAATTTTGTAAATGTTTATGCTTTTAGCTTAATACTGCTTGATCTATTAAGTAGTTTATGTTTGATGTATGCCATATATGATTTTTTATTTTCCACAGCTCTTTGATCTTCCTTTTGGGTTCTCGAACGTGAAGAACAAGTAAGGAGAGATGCTTGCAGTGAAAGAATCAGATTCATCTTCAAAAGGATTGAGCGATTAACATCAGAGAGAGGTAGGCCACTCTGTCTTTCTACATTTGTTAAACATAAGCTAGGAAAGTGTATGTTAATTTGTTTAGTTTGTTTCTAGACCCACTCATTGGGCTAGAGGGATTGCACATGCCCACAGAGGGAATTTACCTTCATAACAGTTGTGTTGGGCGTAGCAGGGGGGTCACAGGGCAGGTGGTAGCCCCCCCCTCCCCTGTCCGATGGCTTGCGGGGTAGAAAAGAGAGAGGAGGGAAGAGAGAGGATAGAGAGAGGGAGAGAGAGATGGAGCTGGAGGATGACTGAGAGGGAGGGAAGAACAAAGAAATAGAGAGAGGGAGTGACAAGGGAGAGATGGAATTATAAAAATTTTGAGGTCTAAAATGGACCTCCTAAAGAATATTATAAAACAATAGTGGAAATAATAAAATAATATTAGATCACTTCATCAAGCTTTGGACGCAAATAAAATAAAATAAAATAAATAAATAATAAAAACTACTTTTTTCAACATATCTTCTTATGATTTTACTCAAATTTCGAGCGGGAACACTCATTGGATGCATAAATTATTTTTTCATCCAACGAGTACCCATATTACATATTTTCAATGGACCCTACTACATAAAAAATGTGAAATATATGAGATCAAATTTTTCATGTATTTCACAATTTTCGTGTAGTAGGGTCCATTGATAGTATGCAACATGGGTACTTCTTTGATGAAAAATTAATTTCGCATCCAATGAGTGCTCTCGCTTGAAATTTGAATAAAATCATAGGGAGATAAGTTGAAAGTACAAGTTAAAATTTTTATTTTATATTTTTTTAACCTTTTACTCAAAAAATGATGAATCATCCCCCACGGATGACATCATCATATTGAATCTTATTGGTTCTTATAAAGTTTAATTTTTATGTACATTTTTGTTTTGAGACCCATTTTTGACCTCAAAATTTCTCTAATGAGAGAGAGTCGGGGAGAGAAAGAGGGAAGAGAGAGAGAAGGAAAAGAGAGGGAGAGAAGGGAAGAAGAGAAAGGGGAACTAGAATGAAGGGGGAGATTGGGGGAGAAAGAGAGTGGGGAGGGAGATATGACAGAGTTTGGAGGGGGGGAGGAGAGAGGAGTAGAGGGCAGGGGAGGTGAGAGAGAAAGAAGATGAGAGAGAGGAAGAAGAGAGAGAGACAGGGATATAGAGAAGGAGAGGGGGAGGAAGAGAGAGATGGAGTTGTAGGGTAATATAGTGACAAAGTTGGAGGGTGGAGAGAGAGAGAGAGTGATGGGTGGGAAATAAAGGGAGGTGCAATAAAAAGGGGTAGAGAGGAAGGAAGAGAAAGACGACTTGAGAAAGAGGAGGGAGGGAAGCAAAGAGAGAGAAAGAGATGGAGTTGCAAGGGGAGAGAGGGAAGGAAGAATAAAGACATAAAGAGAGAAAGGTGGGAAGAGAGAGCGAGTGAGAAGGGAGAGATAACAAGAAACCGAGGGGCACATGAAGT
>APFE030736175.1:0-11684 GCA_000404065.3 Pinus taeda | reverse complement strand
CCAACCTAACATAGGGTCCAAAACCAAAATTTTCCGGGGCGCTGCCCCAGACCCCATAAAGTGGGGTTACGGGTGCCCCTCAAACCCCCTGTTAACTATGTGGAAAGAATATAACACAACCCAACAGAAAGGTGGAGAAATACAAAGCTCGGTTGGTAGAAAAAGGTTATTCTTAGGTTCTAGAAATTGGTTTCGGTGATATTGTTTCTCTTGTTGCCAAGTTAACTTCTATTAAATTACTTTTATATGTTGTTGTTGCTATTGATTTAGAGGTATAATAGATGCATGTGAAGGTAATATTTCTTCATGGGGATCTGGAAGAAGAGATATACATTAAGCAACTTTAAGGATTTGTGGCGAAGAGTCATAAAGAACTAGTATGCAGGTTAAAAAAAAAATTGTATGGATTAAAACAATCACCAAGGATGTGCTATCAGAAATTTGATACATATATACAAGGACTTGGCTTCACCAGAAGCAAAGTGGATCATTGTGTTTTCTTTAAATTAATTTCTGTCTGTTTCATGTATTTTCCTTGTGTGTGGATGATATGTTGTTGATTAGAAATAACAAAAAAATTGTCCACGATTTGAAGACACAATTGTCCTCCAAATTCAACATGAAGGATATTGGTGTTGAAAACTATATTTTGGGCATGGAAATTAAATAAGGTCAGACAAAGACGAAGCTCTGGTTAAACTAGAGGAAGCATGTAGTTATAAGACTGTATAGGTTTAATATGTAGGATAGTAAACCGGTGAAGATTCCTATTCTTGTAGGTGTAAAGTTAATTGTTGAATATTGTCCCACAACACAAGAAGAGGAAGAGTACATGTCCCGTGTTCCATATGCAAGTGCATTTGGTAGCCTAATGTCCTCAATCATCTGTACTAGACTAGACATTACATGTGCAGTGGGAGTATTGAGCAGGTTTATGTCAAAATAGGGAAGAAGAATTGGACAATAGTGAAGCAATTTTTTCAGGTATTTGCATGGCACTAGTGATCATGGTATGTGTTACCAAGGAAGACTAGGATTGGACATATTTTTGGACATCCATGGCTTTGTTGATGGAGATTGGGATAGAGATCTAGATCAGAGAAGATCTACAAGTGGGTATGTGTTTAACCTATTTGGAGGAGCAGTCAGTTGGATGAGAAAGAGACAGTCTATAGTGGCTCTTTCAACTACAAAGGTTGAATACAAGGCATCCACTCATGCAAGTAAGGAAGTAGTTTGGTTGCATGGGTTGTGTTCAAGTATGGGGTTGGTACAATGAGCGATAAGGATAGAAGTTTACAGCCAAAGTGAAATTTTCTTGACAAAGAACCCTGCTTATCATTCAAAGACAAAGCACATAAATGTTCAATATCACTTTGTGAGAGATATGATTGAGGACCAAAAGGTGTTTTTGGTAAATGTGGACACTTTGAAGAATGTTGCATATGCATTGACGAAGTTTGTGAGCATTGAGAAGTTTTCTTAGTGTAGAGAAATAATGGGCATTGTAGAGTTGGACCAATGACTAAGATATCCTATGACCCCTTGTGTGGAAAAGAAAAAAACAAGTGGGAGAATGTTTGGTGCATGTTATATTATTATTACGATTAGCCGCACGTGTGGGGGAAGCACGGGGGTCATAGGGGGGTTGAAGTAATCTTGGTCATTGTTCGTATCGAGTATTTTATCACACCTCCTATTCACTTCCTATTCCATATCCCTAAGTTCCAAACATTGACAACTCTACAACATATCCCTCATGATATATAGACCAAAACCTCCCTGAAGAATCAAAGAAAAACTGCTCTAAACCCATTCTAAAGAAGGTTGAATAAAAACCTAAATTTTAGCATGAGTGCATTTTTCTACACTGGTTACCCATGCTGATGGTAGGTTGCACAGTTCTACCCTAGCGCTGCCAACGCAAGTTTTGATATGAAAACCCGTGCTGAACTTCTTTTGGCAAGTTTTCCCAAACTGGAGGAGAAGCTTCATACACTAGAACCTTCGAGAACAACAAGTTGGATATTGGTTGTCATTGATATGGTCATGCTATCCCATTTGGACATCATGACCTTATCATAATGAGATTTCCCCTTGAGATATGGACCTTCCTCCCTCTTTTGTGGATCCCAACTCCCTCTCCCTTCCTATAAATTCACTCCCTTCAATCTCCAAATCATTGGTCATTGATTGTTGTATTCCTATGCTGAGATTATTCTTACATGCTACCTATTCTAGCTTGGAGAAGGAGTTCTTGAAGATTCTTTGCTTGGACTTGGACATCGACCGAAAGGAGGTCTCCAACATCAAGGCATAGGTTGTATGCTTCCCCTTTTAGCTTATTAATATATACATCTGATGTTCACTTTCCATAATTGTGTAAATGTTTATGCTTTTAGCTTAATACTCCTTGATCTATTAAGTAGTTTATGTTTCATGCATGCCATATATGCTTTTGTATTTTGCATATCTCTTTGATCTTCCTTGTAGGTACTCGGACGTGAAGACTAAGTAAGGAGTGAGGCCTGGAGCGAAAGAATCAAATTCATCTTCAAGTGTATGTTAGGGAAGTGTGCGTTAGTTTGTTTGGTTTGTTTCTATATCCACTCATTCGGCTAGAGGGATCGCCTTTGTCCGTAGGGGGAATTTACCTGCACGACAAGATGGTGAATCCAATGGGGAAGTTATAGCATCTTCATCCTCTTTTCACAACTCATCTCTTGATTAGTTTGGCCGACCATCAAGTTCTCAGTTATTTTGAGTCTATATAGATCTGCACAATCACTGATTTCTACCTTAGAGTGCTATGTCTGGAAGTGTTGTGGAAATATTTTTATTTTTTGCCTTATTCCTCACCCAGTGTTCTTTTTGCTCTTAAAGTCGTGCTTTCTCTTTAAAATATCATGCTGATCCCCTGTTCTATGCCAGCTTGGCCATAACAGTCACGCTGATCTGAGAGATTGGCAAAAAAAATAGGGTTTCTCTATCGAAATCTGGTGTTTATGAGCCCCTGAGGTCTTTTCTTGTCCTGTATGATTGGATTTATTGATGTTTCAATTGATTACCTAATTTCATTAGCAAATTCTTACCTTTTTTAACTTTCAAGTGTTTGACTTCAATTGGATTGATTTTAGGGTTTATAGGTCATTTATGTTGGGATAGGGTTCTTGGGTCCAATTTTGACTAAGATATTATAAATTCTCTGCATTTTAAGGAGCGGAGCATGCAGCACATAGGTTAATAGGAGCCAAGGGGTGTTAGGAAGGTTAAAACCCCTTAATTATTGTATTGTTGAATGCCATTTATTTGTCTTTTTGTCTTAATTTCTCCGTGAAGATTTGGATCTAGTGTTATATGTTATTGCATTCATGATTCGACGCTTACGTGAAGTTTATAATTTTGTTTAA
Source organism: Pinus taeda (assembly GCA_000404065.3). Lineage (NCBI taxonomy): Eukaryota > Viridiplantae > Streptophyta > Pinopsida > Pinales > Pinaceae > Pinus > Pinus taeda. The sequence continues at coordinate 8,274 of APFE030736175.1, read as the reverse complement.
CTACGAATCACTTTAATTTTGGGGATTTCAAGGACAAGGGTTTGCGAAGGTCATATCAAGCCAGAAACTAAAGAAGCACCCTAACTCCACATCATATAGCCTTTTGGATGTAGAAGCTTGGTTCTAGCATCCCCCAATACTGCCTGAGGTGAGACTGCAGCTTGCACTAAGAAGGTTGTTTTTGAAAGGGATGGAAATGTAGGGTGTTGTTGGTTAGCACGACTAACTATGAACCTGGGTCCAAGCCCCCTTAATCCAACAAATGGTTTTGTTGTGAGGACCGGGATCTATTTCAGGGATGTGTGATGTGGCGTAAGTGGATACCAATGAATAAAGAAATCAAGAAGTGGATAGATTGGAAGTTGCATGAGTTTGCAGTGTAGGAGAATGAAAATCCATACTTGTCAAAAGAAAATTGGTTTCAGAGGTATCTCTACACAGAAGTACACAAAGATTTATTTTCAACGTTCCCCTGTGAATTATAAAAGTGGCTATCCAAATTAGCAGATAGCGAACCTAGTTGAAAGCATGATGAACCTATTGTGTGGACTCTAGCATTAGTCGAACATCTTGAACGATTTGATTATAAGGTTGCAAGGGTTGTCAATTACTACATTGATAATATCTAGGGTGGTTTCATCACTAAATTTGCAATTGATACATCTATGTCTTATAGCAAAGTTGAACGTCGATTCTTCAAAGGTCCGAGAGGTAAGTACCGGAAGTCGCTAAAGACTTGGATTAAAATTTTGTTGTGCGAAAAAAGGATTATGCCTTTACCTTAATGTCCAAGAGAGGTCACACTAGATCTATGTGAACTGGAAAGCGATTTAGGGTAGATCTAAACAAATTCGTTGAAAGTGATTAAAGTCCTTTATTGGGAGATTCTAAAAGTGAAGAAGAAAGAAGTAACCCTAGTATGCCCAGAGGTGTGACACAGTCAGTAGATCAGGGTATTTCTGTAATTACACATCGATCCACTCCACCTCCACCTTCACCCCTGCCTCATACACCTACACCTCAACCTCCACCTCCACCTCCACCTCCGTTGTTCAGTATGGTGAATACAGTGAAAATGTCTATATTCAGGGGTCAGGGATCATAGGATTCCAATCAGTTTTGGTCTGTCATAGAAGCTGTGTGGAAATCGCAGTAGGTCAATGATGATGACATGAATAAAGTGCAACTACTTATAGCACTTACCTGATACATATGATATAGTATGACTCATATGGCTACTTCATTAGCTAACATAAGGGATGTGTTGAATGTGGAGTTTAGGAAGCCAAAGTCACAATCTTAGCGTGTGACTAAAATCAAGGCAATCAAGCAGAGGGTTAATGAGTTTGCATCGGATATAGATCAATGAATAAAGTGCTTACTGATCTAAGCTAATATTCATATTTTAGATGAACAACATAGGGACTGTTACATAAATTCTCTATTACCTCAATTAAGATTATCATTATCTTAGCAGAAGATTGGGTCTTAGACCCAAGCATTGGAAATCATGATGAAGATAGAATCTTTTTCGATCTAAGACATGAATATAAAACTTCAGCAGATCTAGTCACAGTTAGAAATTCTCAATATGGAGTTGCAGGATCTGAAGAAGGAAAAGGAGGTTAAGTTGGAAACAAATTATGAAGTTTGTTCCAAGAAGTACAAGGTTGAAGGTCATCATAAGGATGAGTGCCCTGTATTTTGGGATTATATAGTTGCGGGAGGTCCTAACCCCCTGAAGACAAAATCTTCCACTAGATCAAGCACCATTGCAAGTTCCTGGTGTAGCATCTACCAAGTATAAGGAAAACATTCGAAAAATAATTATTGTATTTTACAAACGTTTATACAACCTCCAAAGCAACTCATTTGAAACTTTTGTAAATCGGTTGGTCATGATGAAAGGAATTGTCAAAGCTATGAACTAATGATGGACAGGAATTTGTTGTATAGAATGTAGGCTGAAAATCACGTGTAGAATGATCAAGTCTCACCAGCTCAGGGAGGATTCCAAGGATAGGGAAGAGGACGAGGAGGAGGAGCTGGAAGAGGTCGAGGCTAGATTATTGGTTACAATTGCAGAGAACCAAGCCACTTTGCACATGACTATCAGAATCTAACGCACCCTTCTTGTCAGTACTATCATCAATTTGATCATGTTATAGAAGATTTCCAAGTATTAATAATGGAGGTGCAAGAGAAGAAGAACCAACAGTAGACATGGAACATTCAGATGATGAGATCCAAGCCACGTGAAGACGATCCTAGTATCAACATAGCCATGCAAAGCAGTGTAGTCACTCGTGATGACAAAGTCGAAGGAAAACAACCAAAATCAGATCTATGGTTTCAAAAGGATGGTGAAGAGAATGTTTGATTTGATCTACATAGAGAAAAAGAGACATTCATGGAGGCAATAAAAAGTTTTATGGATCCAATTGCTTGTACATCTAAGAATCAAATGCTGCTAGTACAACAAAAGGAGAAACCTGAAGAAGTTATTGTGATGCGGGATTTGGATCCCACTATGTTAAGATCATTTATGCAAAACTACATGAAGTTATTACAAGATCAGAAGGTAGTTGAAGGACTACAATAACTGATAGATAATTGTGCCAGCAAGGATAAGCCGTTACCAAAATAGCACACAGTCAATAAGGTGAACTGAAGCAAGAAGATAATTGGTAGGGAGATGTGGTTGACTGTAGAGGTTAGTGATTTCGAAATGGACTAGGTAATCCTAGACTTGGGCTTTTATGCTAAATTATTTCCGAAGAAAACTTGGGAACGTATGAGAAAACCTAAGTTACAATGGTCACCAATTTAGTTGCACGTGGCGAATCAGTAAACGATAATTCCAATGGGCCACCTTCATGGAGTAACTGTAGATAACTATGCTTTTGAATTTTAAATTTTTATACATTGACGTATGATAGATGTGATTTTATCATTGTAAAATCACATCGCACGCGATGCAGTACTCCTAACTCAGTAAGTGAATGACTGTTATGTGAGATTGTATTGCTTTACACAGGAAAATCTTCAGACTACAAAAAAAATGGTGGTGATTCCTCCTTCTTAGCATTACAGTATGTTTTTCCTTCTGTTAATTCCATTTTTTTCATATTCTTCTCTGTATGTGTGCTACAATAATTGCTAGAAACTATTTCATGCTTCCTTACAGATCCATGTGTGTTGATTTACTAATGCATAATGTCTATATGAAGGGCTGAAGTATATATTTAAACTTCTCTATAAGAATCATAACACCCATCCTCTCTTCATTCCATTATTTCTACTTGTAACTCAAACAAGTGTAGAATTTCCCATTGCTTGCGGCTCTATGTTTTCAACGTAGAATTCTATGGTAAACATCCTGATGACTCCACTATTGATATCTCTATTTGATCATCCTAGCTTTCAATAAGCCCTATACTCACTCAAATACTATAGCATCCCAAAACTCCCTTGCTTTTGAAGCTAAAATCACTCGTATAGGGATGTTTTCAAGATGGCCATTCCTACATTCCTAGCCAACAAATTCGCCCCACTGGATCTTTCTTATATTGTTGATTATCCCAATCATGTCCCTTCATTTCATGAGTGGGATAGTTATTTGCTTAGATTCAGTGGGAGCACAAAGAGAAAGCCTGACCAGCACCTCAAAGAGTTTCATGAATGTATGAAACAATGTATCTTCCTTGAAGATGTAGAAATGAAGTTGTTCATGTATTCTTTAGAGGGGGATGCTAGAATTTGGTATGGAAAAATACCTCGTGGTCCATATCTTCCCTAAAAAGTTTTCATATATCATTCGACCACTACTGCAGAAGGCTATATCCACCGAATGCTCTATTTGAAGATTGTTGCACACATTTTAACGATGAAGACTTTCCCGAGGTCGAACACCCTGCTGAAGATGTTTCTGGAACTCCTCTCCAAGAAAACATTTGCATGCATCAAGAAGCATCACCAAATGAGTGAGAAAGTGAAGAAGGAGATATCATTGAGCTTTCAATAAACCCTCAGGGGTCTGATTCGATCAAACTGGATGTTTCTCCTTCCTCTAATGAATACAACTTGGTTGGAGATTCGACTGATGCAGAGCCACAAAACTTCTAGTCAGGGGAAGATGCACAAGAAGAGGAGGTTGATCAAGAGATTAGCAAAGAGGCTCCATTTCACAATGCACACCCTTCACAAAGAGAACTAGACCAATACCATCTTCCTATTTTTCATTCAAATTATTCATAGGAGGAAGAGATAGTCGTAGAAGTTCAGAAGGAGTTGTTTACCGGTAAGTGGGGAGAAAGCTCTCAAAAACAAGTTTTTCAAGAAGAGCCCAAAGCTGAATTGCGGTAGAAATATTTCCAAGAGATTTTTCCCATTGAAAAATGGGTAGTAAAAGAGCAACAACCAGTCTTCCTTGAAAATCCTGAATTTGAGGAGTTGAAGGGTGTTTGTAGCTGCCATAACAAAAAAGACATCAGCCAACAGTCTGTATGTGAATAAGAGGTTGTTGCAAACATTCCTTTTCTCTTTCATGACCTTCTTGCTGAATACATGAACCTATTCATAAGCCAGCAACAAAGTTCATTTCAAGAGCATGCATCAGGTTCCGTATTTGCAGATTTTTCATGTTGCATGTCTGTTTTAATTTTTCTTTTTTCAGCATTATGAAGGCATGTGGTCCAGTACTCTTATATTGGCTTGGTTCTATTGGAAAATTGAACATACTTAGCTAAATTAAGTACTATGCATAAGTAGGATTGTACATAAATAAACTCGCCAACTAAGCATTTACTTTTCAATTGTTAGAATTTTTAAATCTGCATTCTAGATTGAGGAAGAAAGTCCCATGGAGATTTTTTTGATTACAAAGAAGCATTTATTGCTGACTCCATGCCCAATGGTGAAGGATACTGGTCTTATGGTTCTCAGCTCCATGCCAGCAAGGCATTATCCCCAGTAGGAGCCAATGTTGTCACCCATTGATTTTTTAGTCACTAGATGCTTCAAAAGCCAAATAGTAGTGATTTTTTATGCCAAATTATGAGCGACATAAGCTATCTGAGCCTAAGGGTACCCTATCCATTGTGTAGTTCTCATAATAAGATTTCTAGTGGTATATAGAAGTGAAAAAAGGGGTTCCTAGATCAAAAGTTAGACCATTTTTAAGAATTCCTTTGAAAAACTCAGAAAACAAGGAAAATGGCTAAGTATGGAGGAAAATAGAAATTGGGACCTGGAAAGCTCATCACATATTGCATATCAGCATTCAGATGGGTATGGAGCACTAACGAAGCATGAAACAACGATCCGCCAATCGTCGATATCGCATATCAGTGGTTGGCGGGTCAGGGCCTAGCATTTATCGGCTATCGGCGGGTCCCAGGGCACACAAATAAGGTTATCAGTATATCATAGTCCCAAACGCTGATATCACATATTGCATCTCATAGATCTAGCAGTCCCTTCGTTATAGCATACTCCAAACCATGTAGGAGATGATTTGCGATATATTGTTCCTATCATTGAAGACCTGGAAAATGTTAACAAAGAAAATCATGGAAAAACAGGGGTCAGGCCTCCCCTTTTCTCTCTCCTCCACATGGCGTAATCCCACATCCTGGCGACCCCACATCATAGCAATCCCACAGTTTGGCATATTGGTGAGTTATAATTCTTTTAAGGACCTGCAAACTATCGATTTACGATTTTTATGTAACATCGTCGGGGGGCCAAGAAAATGAGGGTGACACGTGGTAGTATGTTAGGTCCCTATAATACTAGTGATTCCCCCATTACTATTGTCATTGTATCCCTTATTGTTATTGTTGTGCCCCTGTTGTCCCCATATTGTTGTTATTGTGCCCCATAGAATTTCTCTATTGTTATTTTTGTGCCTTTATATTATGATTGTTAGGTCGGATTGGTTATATTGTGACCCCTTAGACTCCTATATATAGAAAGGAGGTTTTTTCATTTGAATCATCCAAGAATTGTTCATTTGTGTAATGTAAAGGAGGTTTCCCCCTTGAAGAGGCTAAATTCTAAGGCGTTGATCTATCTTTCTATCTTTTTGTGCACTGGTTTCATAACATTTGCTATCAGAGCTCTGGATTCTAGGGTTTCGCTATTCCAAACAGGTCATCGTGGAATTTTCACCATAACTCTTTCGCTACGAAGTTTCAAAAGCTAAAAAAAAACTCATTTGAGAAGAAATCAGACTAAACCTAGGCTCTGAAATTCAGATCTTGTCTCACTATTTTCGAAGATATAATCTGAGGAAGTTAGGGTTTTTGCATACCCCCTAATTACATTCCAAATAGGTCACCTTGGGAAAATCATCATAACTTTCGCTCTGAGCATCAGATTAAGTTTTCGTAAGAAGTTACAGAAATAGAACGGACTATATTTTTTTTTGGTATCATTTTCAGAACCTAAGTCTAAAATAGTGACCCGCAACACGTCGTACAAATTTTCTCTACTGAACCAGTCTATACTCAGGTCATCGTGGGAGATTTTGCATAACCCTTCATTGGAGAATCCAATCTTGATCAGACTTGTCGGGTTGGAAATATTACTAAGAGCGTTACCGCAGGAAGCAATTTCAGACCTAGGAGATCCTAAATTATAGAGATACATCAGATTCAATATTGACCTCCTACAAAGTGAATAAGGTGTGTAGTTTTTTTTAAATTTTTGCATAAGCTTGGTTTGAAAAAATAGTTTGAAGGAATTCAAAGGGCATAGTGAAGCATTATTATCGGTAATTGATGCCTTGAAGAAATAAAATAGAAACCCCTAGTAAGCAACTTGAAACCTCTAGCATGGCTCATGAAGAAGAGGAAGAAATGCAACATGATATATCAAAATTACGAGACCAAGTGCAACAAATTTTACTCACACAAAAAGTAACAAAAAATAAGATGGATGGTTTAAAGAAAGATGTAGAAGCTAAGATGGATGGTTTAAAGAAAGGCGTGGAATCTAATATGGATGGTTTAAAGAAAGGCGTAGAAGCTAAGATGAATGACGTGGAAGCTAGGATAAATGATTTAAAGAAAGGCATAGAAGTTTTGAAGACAGATCTGACAAAGTTTCTACAAGAAATGCTTACTAATGGTGAAAGGGTAGTAAAGGAAACTCATGATGAGAACAAAATAAATGTTAATCATGATTTCATAGACTCTAACATTGGATCGAAGAACCACCATGTTCCAAAGATCGATATGAGTAAGTTTGATGACAAGGATCTCAGAACATGGATACTACAAATGGAGCAATTTTTCGATCTCCATAATGTGCAAAACACACAAAAGGTACACATTGCAACTTTATATCTGGAACCATAAATTTCTCAGGAAAGTGCCATAATATCAAGCTATCCATGGGAGAATATGTATTGAATATCCCAATGCTTTCCATTCCAATGGGTGGTGTTGATGTTGTACTAGGAGTCTAATGGCTACAATCTTTGGGTACAATAGCTTTTAATTTTCAAGAACCTTTCATGAAATTATCTTTAGAAGGAAAGGAAGTTGAATTAAGGGGTATCACATGGAAACCAGGAAAGATAATTAGCTCTAACGGAATGAAAAAGCTTCTAAAGAAAGAACAACGAGGCATAATTGCACAATTATGTTCACTAAAGGATCCCACATCGAAATCATCCATTTCTCCAGATCTCCAAAAAGTCTTGGACAATCATTCCAAGGTATTTGAGACTCCCAAAGGCCTCCCACCTATTTGTGATCATGATCATGCTATTAATTTGATTCCAATAAATTTTCCTCGAAACATCATGCCTTACATATATCTATATGTCCAAAAGACTGAAATTGAACGTATGGTTGGAGAAATGCTAGAGGTTGGTATAATTCAACCTAGTCAAAGTTCTTTCTCTGCTCCAGTAGTATTGGTGCACAAGAAGGATGGATCATGGCGCATGTGTCCGGATTATAGGGAGCTCAAAAGGATCAATATTAAAGATAAGTTTCCCATTCATGTCATTGATGAATTATTGGATGAATTGCATGGATCAATTTACTTCACCAAGATGGATCTTTGTTCAGGATATCATCAAATCAGAATGAATACTGAAGACATTCCGAAAACAACATTTAGAACTGATGAGGGTCACTATGAATTTTTGTTCATGCCTTTTGGTCTTACCAATGCACCTTCTAAATTTCAAGGTTTGATGAATTCCATTTTCAAACCCTTCCTCAGAAAATTTGTGTTAGTATTTTTTGATGATATACTAAT
>APFE030736174.1:0-39927 GCA_000404065.3 Pinus taeda | reverse complement strand
TTGGTGAAGATAGTTTTGAAATTCATTTGATGTGTATTCTTTTCCATTATCAGTGCGAATAGACCCAATATGAGATTGTGCATCATTTCAATCCATTTATGAAAATTCTTGAATGTTTGAAAAGCATCAGATTTGTTCTTCAATAAATAAACCCAACACATTCTGGTGTAGTCATCAATAAATGTCATGATATAATTATTTCCATTTGCAGAAGGAACAGGCATTGGACCACATAAATCTGAATGAATGAGTTCAAGTTTCGTATGTGCTCTTGAATGTGAATCATGAAAAGATTGTTTGCTATGCTTTCCTAGAATGCAAGTATCACATTGCTTAAGTTTCCTAGGAATTGTAGGCAAACCAATAACACCATTTTTCTTCAACAAGCAGAGGTTGTCATAGTTCAAATGTCCAAATCTAGCATGCCATAATAAACTTTATGGAAGTGTAGCTTCTTCATAATGAGAATTGTATGAGAAATGTTATGCACGAGAAGAGGTACCCTGCAGCTTGAGAAGCCTTTCTTCTTCTATCCCCCTCATGTCAAGTGAGTGGTCAGATGGTTTTCTCAGCTCAATCTTGCCATCAAACATATGAATGGAGTTACCTTGCTTGTTTATGTGGACCAAGGACAACAAGTTTCTCTTAAGCTATGGGAGATATACAACATGATGCAGAAGAAAGTCTGGAAGACCAAGCAATTTAAGCTTGATTGTGCTAAGCCCTGATGGCTTGAGTTTTGATTTGTATGGAAAGTATACTACTCCGCCAACATTGTCATTAAATTCTTCAAAAAAATCTTTTCTACGAGTCATGTGGCAAGTTGCTCCTGAATCAAGCAACCAATCATTTTTCCAAGAAGTAAGTGAAGCATTAAATAAGTCTTCATTTACTCCAATATTACATTGTGCCCCAACATAATGATCAGATTCAGTTGCTTTACCTTTTTTCGTGTCATCAATTTTACCTTTAGGTTGGTTTCTTTGCTACTCAATTTTGTCCCAAGGTAACCTGCATGTGGAGGCATCATGTGATCCATTTATTTTGCAATGTATGCAGTGAAAATCTAACTTTTCTCCTTGAGATTGTCTACCCCCCCTACCTCTGAAATTTCTTCCTCTTCCTCTTTCAACACTTCTTCCTCTGGAAGAATCTTGAGCAAGATTTGTTTCTCTTTGAGCAAGACACACAATCTCTTTAGAAGATTTAGGGGGTGTCTTCTTTCCAAAAGCTTTCTCTATTTCAGCATTTTTTTTCACAAGAGAGTCAAAGGTAATATCATTGAGATTTCCATTTGCTTGCAATGACTCAAGATAATTGGAGTAAGTAGGATAAAGTTCCTTGAGAAAAGAGATCAAAGGAATATCCAGTTCAACCTTACTAGCTTTGATATCATGCATTATAGATTTTACTTCAGATGTAACAACAAGGGGATCATTATTTTGTAGTTGAAGAGTGAAGAGTTTAATCATGAGTTGAACAACTTCAAGTGCAGAGTGTGAGTCATAGAGTTCCTTCAGTTTTTGTAAGGCTTTGAAAGAATTTGAAAATGGTGAAATATGGTGTCTCACCTCTTCATTTACTGATGCTACAATCAATGCATAGGCCTTGTTGTCTTATTTTCCCATATGACGAACTCCTTGTCTGAGGTAGGTTTTTCTAGCTCTTTGTCTCTATCTCCAACACACACTCCTTTCCACAACTTATTGAAAATGAGGGTGTGTTTTATTTTCCTAGACCACTCAGGATAGTTCTCCTTGCCAGTGAGAACTACTCCCACAATAGATATGATTGAATGCATTGTAAAATCTATGTACTGTCAGAAAAAAATAATTCTGCTGCAAAATTTTACTCCTAAAAAAAATGTGATTCTGATATATGGAGATAGAGGTATCACTGTACAAAATGTAACACCATACGCTGAAATATCATTCAGCGTAATAGCATTCACCATTCATAGACTCTAATATTCAATACACATATACAATGCAACAAGAATACAACATTGCACTAATAGAAATATATACCACAACGATATATCAATCTTCACCTAATTTGAAACAAATATACCATGCCATAACACAGCATTGTAGTGACAAGTACAATATGATATGTAAAAAATCGGTTTTATTTATATGGAGGAACAAATTTGTATGGACAGGGAGTGGTGTATGGAGGAGTGAACTGATATTGTGAGTTAAGAGGGGCAGCGACAGCTCTGATACCAAGGTAGTGTTCAATGAGGAGTAGTGTTCAAGGTAGTGATATAGCATAGTGGCATTCACCATAGCGACATTTACCATTACCCAAAACTGCCAGAATTCAAAATTCACCAATCTGTTCAACGCACCACTAAGTGTTGAACACAAAGAACATAAAACACATAGATAATTCAGCACTGTCTCCGAGCACACAAAGGGATAGTTCAAAAAAAATTGTAACGCACTGAGGGTAGACAAAGGATGTAGTGCAAAATTTTGGGACAATATTACAGATATTTTACAGAGATTTGACAAAGATGACAGTCTACAAAAATGCAAAACAGAGGTAAGAAGGAGTTAAAAATTAAAGGGGGGAGCGAAAAATGGCACTGGCTCTAATACCATGTCAGACCAGGAGGTAACAACTCAAAACAATTCATGATATTCATTCAGGTTGGTCTCTATTATATACATGAGGGAGAGACTGTTCATTTCATCTCCCAGTGACTCTTCATCGTTTCTATTATTTATTTACATCAATTACAGTTGTTGACCCAATCCTGATGATTAGGTGTCAACATTTTTCATATAACCCAATGGAAGTTAGTGTTTTTGAGTGCCCCTAAGTTTAATTTTGAAGGAGTGAACATGGGAATTTTGATATAATTTTCTTTTCTTGTGATATTCATATTATAAATTTTCGACTACATTTAGAAGTCATTTCAAAATAAATTTGTTATAAATTTCATATTCTAGTTCTCTATAATTTTAAAGAGATAGCTTGTGGAAGTTAGGATTTGTGAATGGTCTTGAAGTCGATTTGAAAATGGTGATTATGACATTTTCCTATAATTTTTCCTTTTTAATGGGACACTTCATATTGTGAAATACTTTGATATCTAAGATATGTCAAAGTAAGTTAGGTGAAAATTTTAAAATCATATCTAAATAATTTGACATATGTCACGCCATACAAGTTTTCTTTTAGGAATTTGTCAAAATTCAACAAGATTTGGGGAAGTATCCTTGACATCTACATGGAAGACATGTCTATTCACTTTCTTTGTGGACACTTTGTTCTTCCTTTTGTTCTCTATCATTGACGTAATTTTCATCCTATTAATTTTTCAAAAATTGTGCATTAAATGTATATGGCTTACCAAACTTTATTCTTCATAGGCTTTATGTTGTTTATTTTTTATTAACTTGGCTCAGATGCTGCAACTATCCTAGGAGTTTATATAAAGGTTGGAAACAATATTTGCAACTCACCCTTCTCTGATTTGTAATGGATTTATTTCTTAGGATGACCTTTGGTAAACTCCCTTTCAGTTTCTTTTTATCACTTATATTTCTTTGGACAACAACTTTTTATGTTTGAAATGTTTGCGCTTTATAGATTGAGGGATTTTTTTCCCTATGCTTTCCAATTTCCAGACACTCTCCAGTAGATTTTAATTGGGTAAAATGTTTAATAAATCATCTGTAAACGAATACCTTGAAACTTCTCAGATACATGAGATTTTTACTATTATTGAAAAGTATTGTCCTTATGGTGTCATGTGGGGGTCCTCGTGTTCTTGAGTCTATAATATTTGCATCCTAGAAATTATAGCACTAAACCCTAAACATACAAGATTCTAACATTCGTCTCTATGCACAATAGTCTTTATGGATCTAGATACCCATATATGTGAAAATTCCTACACTGAAGGAAACCCTACTGCAAGAAATTTAAATCTACTTCACCTACTTGATTTTTTAATTATCAAGTGATTATTCTCAAAATTGAAGAAAATTAATTCTGCAACCTACACTAATTAAATATTTGATCTCATTAAACGTAAAATAGAGCAAAGAACAAGATATATAGGACACAGTTATTTTTGGACACAATAGTTCCTGGAAAAACCCAATGTGAGAAAATCGGTGCAACTCTGAGGGTTTGCTATACTTCAGTCTCATTAGTGACTAAGCTATATTATCAACATTCTATTAAATATTCAAAGTCAAGAAACCTTAGAATCATGGATGGAACTGTAGAAAATGGATTCCAAAACACTCGAGTAGATGTCGTGGATCAGGAGAGCCCATTATTATCGAATGATGGGTAATTATTAATGTCTGGACCTCTTGGCATATTTGATGATCCATACTGTGCGATCTTTGCTAGCTACTTCAATTCTAGTAGTGTATCTATATCTATGATACCACTGGTAAGAAATTTCACCTTTATTTTAACCTTGGGGAGATACCTTTAGTCGTCAAAAGACCATGCTAGATGAAATACCTAAATTACACATTATATTGTCTCCTATCATCAAATCTATATTTTTACATGAATATCAAAATCATGGTTATAATTTTAAATCTAGCTGTCCTTGGTGTCATGCTAATTATAAAAAATATGCCTCTACATCAGAAGAATAACACATTTTTTAGTGGTGCCAAAAATACACATGGGAGAATTGATGGATGGAGAAAGTATCGATTTCCTTCTGTTTTGAATCCCCACTCTAAAATGGTGAAGCATTTGAATAAGTTCTTTGTAATATCTGTCTATTCATTATCTTTGTGGACCCTTTGTTCTTCCTTTTATTCTCTGTCATCGAGGTAATTTTCATCATGTTCATTTTTCAAAAACTGTGCATTATATGTATATGGCTTACCAAACTTTATTCTTCACAGGCTTTATGTTGTTTATCTTTTAATTAACTGGCTTAGATCATGCAACTATCCTAGGAGTTTATATAAATATTGGAAACAATACTTCCAGCTCATCCTTCTCTGACTTGTAATGGATTTACTTCTTAGGATGGCCTTTGGTAAAATGCCTTTGGGTTTAATTTTATCATCTCTAGATCTTTGCACAACAACTTTTGATCTTTAGTTCCCGACACCTACTTGATTTTTTAATTATCAAGTGATTCTTCTGAAAATTGAAGCAAATTACTTCTGCAGTGTACACTAATTAAATATTTGATCTCATGAAACATAAAATAGAGTAAAGAACAAGATATATAGGACACACTTATTTTTGGACAGAATAGCTCCTGGAAAAACCCAATGCAGGAAAACCAGTGCAACAACTCTGAGGATTTGCTATACTTCAGTACATCAGTGACTGAACTATTTTATAAACATTTGATTAAATCTTCAAAGTCAAGAATCCTCAAAATCATGGATGGAACTATAGAAAATGGATGCCAAGACACATGGGTAGGTGTTGTGGATCAGGAGAGACCATTATTATCAAATCATGGGCATTTATTAATGTGTGGACCTCTTGACATATGTGATGATCCATACTGTGCGATCTGTCATAGCTACTTCAATTCCAGTAGTGTATCTGTATCTCTGATATCACCTGTAAGAAATTTCATGATAAAATTTCAAAAAAGACATACAGTATTACAAGATAAAATTTTAGATTTAGAAGGGCACAACCCCTTAGAAATATATAACGATAATAGAAAACCATATATGTAATATCGAAATTAAGGTTTTAAAGCTACATAGCTTATGAGTGAAAATAAATTTCAATTAGAAGATCAATTTCTTTGGATTAATGAAAATTACGATAAAGACAAGTATTGTTATTTGTTTCTCACATGGTTCCAAGGAAAAATCCAAAAGTTACTACAATAATTAAATCTCCTGAAGGATCATACTTAACACCATGTAAATCTATTTTTTTACTAAATTTGAATATTGAATAATACATCTAGATGATGGGAAAACTATGTTATCCATTAATTAGATTATAAATGACTACACCATATATGTCATCCTAATTTTTATCGATGCGTTTTCTAATATAATCAAACCCAAATACATAAATAGGAGCAAGATGAGAGTGATTTTAGTTATCCTTGGGGAATATTTTCTATGTGAGAAATATCATTTGGTTCCTAATAATTATAGATAGATATTTCAACAAAGTATGTATTATGCTTTTCATAACCAAAAATCCATTATGGAGGTCAACTTAGATGACTAGCTCCACAATCACAGAGAATTCCTAAGTGTGAAGGTCGCCTTTGCATTGCATTTGAAAAATGAATATATTTATAATTTCGACTTGAAAAATCCATGCACCTTCTTTTATGTATCTAAATATTTATTTTCTTTTTTTGATTCCATGCATAGGATCATGGTCAACAATTTGAATGTTGATGAAATACTATATTTTCCTTCAAAACAAAACATTGGATAACTTTAAATATTTGGAGCAAATCAATGCTTTTTGCAATGATTATTAAAACATATGTTAATATTATAAAATTTATCATGCACTTATTGAAAAAGAAAAATTATTTTTGTGGGATGATCATGAAAAATGATCATTTGACATTGTTACACATCAATTTGTCACAATTATGAAATGATGTCAAAAATTGATCTTTCACTAACCAATGAACTATTTTCATGAATTTACTTGATAGATGCAATAAATACATCTCCATGATGTATAGGAATCCTCAGTTAAATACTTTAAAAAAACCCTAATTTTGGAGGACATCGCAGGTATTCAATTTACAACCTATGATGAGATTTGTTGCAGAGTAAACATAGAGAGTTGCCATAATAACAATCTTATCATAAGCTCACAATGGTCCTCTTATAAAGGTAAAAAATGAAAATTAAATGAAGCTTCCTCTTCTAAAAGCATCGTGGTTGGTATATAATCCAAAGTGGTTCAGATTTAGCTTGAGCTCCCTTTATCCTAGACCTCCTTTGTACTATAGTGGATCCACGTAACTTTTGTGGGTCTCTCTCCTCCCTTCATGGATCTCTCAACATCGAATCCTTCCTATAATTACAATGCACTCAAAGATCATTGGATTACCATTTTAGGCTTATGAATTATAGCTACATCTTGTTCAAATATCCATTGGATTTGTTTTGATTGCAAGGGCTTGGATTGAGGATCATTGCAAGGAGGCCTCAAACATCAAGGCCTCGTTTTAATTCTCCTTTTATTCATTATTAATACAAATACTTTTTCCTTTCCCATATACATTTGTTATGATGCTTATTGTAAGATTTCCTGATTACTCGCATAGTTTGTGGTTGAGGTATTGATGTGTTATATTCTTTGATCACTTGTTTATTTTTTTATTTGTAGGTCTCTTCTTGGAGAATCAACAGAGAAAGGTTGAAATCTAAAAAGTACAAAAATGAGGATCATCATCAAGTATTATGGAAAAAATTATGAGCTTTGCATACTATTTAGATTTGTGATTTAATTATAAATCAAGGGATGCTTTCATGTGTTTGTTTGTCTGTTTCTAGACTTGATTTCTAATTTCAAGTATATTTGGCATATCTGTAGGATACGATTCTCTTAAGTTTCCATTGTTTTTGAAAATTTGAATTGTGTTGTGAGTCTTTAGTCAACCTTCATTAATTTTGAAAACCTAGAACTGTCGCGCTATTTCTAAATGTTTTTTATTTTTTTCACAGTTTTTGTGCCCATCACACCATGCTGTCAGAGGAAGTCCATTGACGTTGTGATTTTATTCTCAACAGTTGTGACCATCGTTATGGTTTCTAATGTTGACTGATGATGATCAAGGAAATTTTTAAATTTGTTTTCCTTTCTTGATTTGATCATCAATCAGAGGATCAAGTTGGTTTGTGGGGTAATTATCAATCTACTGTAAATGGTAATTTTTCTTTGGTTTCGTTTAGTTTCTTCATTGTGAAAATTTCCATTATTACAATATTTTTATTTGGTTTATCTATTTGCCTATTGAAGTAAAGAGTCACTCTTGTAGACGATTAGTTATATTAGCTCTATCTTTCTCTATATAAAATTATCATCTTCAAAATCTTATTGTTCATATTTTGGAAAAAGTTTTATTATGTTACATAAAATCTTGTTTCCACAAAAATAAAAGATAAATGTTCTTGGATTGATTTGCATTGACTATGTCATTCTAAAAATTCTTTCATTGGATAGTTTTATTTTGTCTTTTCTTACAAATTAATTCTTGCATTTCTTAAAGTGTGTTGTTTTCTTTTAAAGAGTGCTTTTGGAATCATTTAATTTTGGTATAAAAATATTTGTTAAAGGTTGGATCTTTGCATTGTTGAAAACTAAAAGAATGTTTCTCCTTCCTGTAAATAGGACTTCATTATATGAAAGAGTTTACATTATCACATTTTCTACATTAGGACTTTGTTCATTGAAATATCATCAATTTCACATTCATCTACATTTTGAGTAAAAAAAGTCTAAAAAATAATGGTAATAAAATGAGTTAGAATTTTTATATTTCTAGGGATGATTTCACCTAAATTACATCAACTGCACAACTTTTGAATAGGAGTGAAACTTAACATTCCAAAGTTGAAAACTAACAATAATAACTTGTGGTAGGGGGTAGATCCATTTATTACAATTTAGCTCTCGGAAGCTCCTCTTACATGGGAGTTAAGCATAAGATTATATCGAACCTAATGAAGTGATCAACTCTACTTCATTTTTTATGGTAGCATGATTTTCATGCATTAAATATAGTACGAAAAGGTACTTGGGAATCACTTCAAAGGAATAATTCATTGCGATGGACATTTTAAGGGGATCGAGCTTTGTTACTCTTCCCTTTCATGTATGTGTGATTTGCGATTGTCCCAACCACATTAGGTTGCTGCACATGGTAAGCTTAATCACCATAATTTTAGGCCTTTTAGCCAAGGTGATAGCGGGGAGAAGTCCCTATTTTACCTAGAAAAAACATTGACTAGAGTCACTTGGTCCTTCTTGGAAGGTACTTCACAAAATATTGCATACATGAATTTACTTGCGCTAGGTCATGACCATTAAGTATGTTGTTAACGTAACTGGTTTCACCCACTCTATCTCTAGCCACCTTACACATGAATTTCTGGAATATTGGCTTTCACACTAATTAGTGATTTTGTTGTGAAAAGGTTTTTTACACGGTTTTTACTACCTACACTTTTTAGAATGTGTTATATTGTTTTTTTTACTTTTTAGTGAGACATTGGGTGTAAATGGTAAATTTTATTAATTAATCTTGTTAAAATTCTTAATCAAATTTCACAGTGGTACATATGCCTGAACGCTCTCCTACAATGCAAGGTTTAACCCCTAAATTACACCTAAACACCCTATAACTATGATACCTTTAGTTACAAAACGTGTGTTAACAAAATACGAGACAATTCAAATGCTACCAGTAGAACCTTGATTAACTCAAACTCTAGAACTAGAAATAATTCAATTTGAACCTAAAGTAATTGAAACCTTACAGCTAAAAATAATTGAACCTTAAGCCAAATCAACTGAGTATGATATTTATTTTGAAATTTTAAAACTTGATATACTTGAAGATTGGTTCATCAAAGTAGTTAGTTCAAAAATTCACGTTTCACCTTTCCGTCGTCCGGCTTCTACTCCTCTACCGATTATTTCTAAAGAACCTGTAACTTTAGGTGACAAAGTAGATCATTTACGACTTGTTCTATTATGCCTTGGATAGATTACTAAACAGGACTACACTATGTTAGAAAATTATATATTACAGAGCAATGGAACACAAAATATTGCAGAAATATAAACACAGAAAGCGCACAAAACAAGAGAGACACAGATATACGTGGTTCACCCAGTTTGGGCTACGTCCACCTCGAACAGCCAGTCCTTCCTTTCTATTATCCAGAAAAATGAAGAGACACAACCTACAGCAAAATCGTTGTAATATCCTTTGTTTTCTCTCACAGTCTCACCTCTCTGTTTCCCACTCACACAAAATACACATCTACAACCGCCTCAAAATACAATGCCCTCATACAAAGAGAGGGGTTGCCTTCTAGGGAAAAAAACCCTAAACTAAACATAAGTTATACCGTCAAATCATCCGCCTAATGAACGGCTCAGATTGACTAGAAATTACTATACTTTTACAAGGCAAATTTACATCTGTTTTTAGCTTCGGGGGCACTACCCCCGAGCCCCCGTCGGGGGACCGCTGGCCCCCGGACCCCCCAGTCGAGGGGGATCGCCCCCCCTGCGTGGAGGGGTGTACAAAACTTCCTGGGGTATACATCCAGCTGAAACAAAGACCTCTGAACAATCATGCTCCACACACAACACTAGTCACCCCCACAAGCAACTGAGTGGTGGCTATCCGATTCCCAAAATCGAATCGCCATCGCCCAACCACCCGTGGGGGTGGCCGAGAAGTGGCTATTTGATTCTCAGAATCAAATAGCCACTGCTCGGCAGGGAAGTGGAGGTGATTGACCAATTAATATAAATATATATATATTTTTTTTTATTTTTTTTTTTTTTTTTAAATAAAAAAATATATTTTGTTTAAATTTGTTTAATTGTTAAAAAAAAATAGAATATTTATTTTTATTAAAAAAACAATTTTATCTGCCACCGCCGTCCACGAGTCGACTTGGTGGTGGCATTTGATTCCAAGAATCGAATAGTCACTTTCCGGCCACCCCCATGGGCGGTTGGGCGGTGGCTATCCGATTCTCAGAATCAGATAGCCACCACTCAGCGGCCTGTGGGGGTGGCCGGGTGGTGGTTATCTGATTCTTGGAATTTGATAGCCACTATCCGATTCTCAGAATCAGATATCCACCAAAAGGGTGGTCAAGGGGTGGTTATCCAATTTCGAGAATCGGATAGCCACCACCTGACCGCCGGTGGGGGTGGTTATCTGATTCTCAGAATCGAATAGCCATCATCCGACTACCCATGGGGGTGGCTATCTGATTCTCAGAATCTAATAGCCATCGCCCGGATGCCCGTGGGGGTGGCTATCCAATTCTTGAAATTGAATAGCCATTGCCCAGTTGCCCATGGGGGTGGCTATTCGATTCTCAGAATCAGATAGCCACCGCCGAGCCACTCGTGGGGGTGGCCGGGAAGTGGCTATCTAATTCTCACGGTGGCTATCTGATTCTCACAGTGGCTATCTGATTCTCAGAATTAGATGGCCACTACTCGGCTGCCCGGGAGGTGGCTATCTGATTCTGAGAATCGGATAGCCACCCCCACGGGCAGTCGGGTGATGGTTATCCGATTCTGAGAATCGGATAGCCACCGCCTAACTGCCCATGGGGTTGGCTATCCGATTCCGAGAATCAAATAGCCATCGCCCGACAGCCCATGGGGCCGAGGCCCTATGTCACGCACCCAATTCTTTTTTTGGTAAATTGTCCAGGTGTAGCATTGCCTAAGTAATTGACATGTTCCATTGTTATCTTACTTTACAAACTATGCCTTACATTCATCTTCATTCATGAATAAAATAATATTAATGTGTGGAATCCATTAACATTATAACATCAACAATATAAAACAACAGGAGAACATATCACATGTAAGAACAATCTTTTATTATATATGAGAAGATTTACAAATGATTGGGAGCTATGCTTCACTGGCGTTACAAAGTCGGGCGCCCACCCGTGCACAACCACACAGTGGTCTCACTCTACAACCCAACAATATACAACATACACGACTTCATGCCAAGGCGGGCGGGCACGCCCGTGCATGGCCCTCACCTAAGATACAACCAAACTCATTCAACAATCTTCGGCGGGAGGGCACCCTCACATGCCCACCACCTGCGCCTTCAACCTTCATGCCAAGACTTATAATCATGCCCGACGGGCAAGCGCATAACCTGCACCTCCTGCGGTTATTCCTTCCTTACTCGCACCTCCATTGATGAGCGAAGACCGAATGATCGATGGTGAAATTCCATCCTTCCACCGCGCATATATATGCTTCCTTCATGGAGTGTTATGCCCTTTGGCTGACCCTCCAACTAAACCTCCAACCGCGTGCCCATCAAACAATACAACGTTTCATGTGGGTCAGCTTGCCCATGGTGTGGGACCGCCCACCAACTTGCTCCATGTTTTCCTTCACTCCTCGGTCGGCTTAACACGATGAGCTTCCCCAACTCTCCATATAAGTATGGAACGCCAACCTGCCCGCGCATATAACATAAGCCTCATCCTTGGTCGCACTTTCCCATTTCTTCATGATTTGGCTACTTCGCACAGTGGGAGGGCGTGTCCAGTTGGTGAGTCAAACGCAGGGCATTACATCCTTCCCCACTCGAAATCATTGTCGCCCTTGACAATCCCGACCTCCTCAGTAGCTTCATGTCATACTTCTCAATCTTCTTCTTCCATCTCCAAAGTGAGTCCTCCGATTCCCAGCTTTCCTCCTCCGGTGCATTCTTCCATCTGACAAGAAATTCCCATTTCATGTGGCAACCAATCCCTGTAGTTTTGAAGCTCAAAATCTTCTCCAACTCCAAATCTAGGTTGTCCACAATCCCGGCTGGTCCTCTTGGCGGTTTAGCTCTCTCTAGATGATCAATGTCAAGTTTGCATCTCTTCAACTGACTCATGTGAAAAACTGGATGCTTCATTTGCATATGGCACAAAAGCTCTAGCTCATAAGCAAATTCCCCAACTCTCTTCTTTGCTCGAAATGGTCCCTCATATTTCCATGTCAGTTTGCTCATAGTCCCCTTAGCTGGCTGAAACTGCTCCCCTGTAATCTTGAGAAACACCATATCTCCCACACTGAAGTGTATATCCCATCTTCCTCTATCAGCCCATTTCTTCATTCTTCTTGTAGCTTCATGCAAGTGCAACTGTGCCAGCTCCAAGGTCTCATCCCCAGCCTTCATGAACTTCTTCGCATGAGGACTCCTAAAAAACATGCTGTCACTACTATATGCAGTGTGATTGGCATCTGTCCATTCACCAACTCAAATGGATTGTACCCCGTCGCAAAACTCTTTTGAATGTTGTAGCTAAACTGAGCAACATCCAAGAGTTCAGGCCAATTCTTCTGATTAGTTGTCACATAATGTCTCAAGTAATCCTATAGAAATGTGTTGATCCTCTCCGTTTGTCCATCTGTCTGCGGATGGTAACTCGAAATCATTAACAACTCTGTCCCAACTAACTTGAACGATGTGGTCCAAAATCTACCTGTAAAATGCGGATCTCGATCTGAGACGATGCTTAATGGCATCCCCCAATACTTCACTATGTTCTTAAAGAACAACTCCGTAGTCTGCTCAACTCTATAAGGAATCTTTGTTGGAACAAAGAAATCAAACTTGGAAAAATGATCAACCACGACCATAATCCCATTATACTCGTGAACCTGTGGCAACTGAGAAATGAAGTCCATCGAGACACTCATCCATGGTCTCTCAGGAATCGGTAAAGGCTGCAACAGTCCTCCTTGCCTCTGATTATCCGATTTGTCTTTCTGACAAATGATGCACGTATGTACATACTCCTCTACATCCTCCCGCATCTTCTCCCAAAAGAATCCTCTCTCCAACAATGCTAAAGAATAACGCTGCCCTGGGTGGCTAGCCCATGGTGAGTCGTGGCACTCCTTCAAAAGGTGTCTCCTGATTCCAGATGAACTTGGAACATAGAGTCGGTTTCCAAAGAACAAGAACCCGTCTCGTAAAAAGAACTTTCATGTCTTCCCCTCCTTTATCTGCTTCACTATATTCTGCACAAAGTATCAGTTTCAACACTTTCCTTGATCTTATTTTGCATCTCTTCTAACATCTGAATTCAAATCCTACTCCTTTTTGCTTGGTCTTCTCCTTCCAGTGCTGCAAGTTGTCCCTTCCTACTAAGGGCATCTGCTATCGCATTCTGTCTTCCCGGTCTATACTCGATAGTCATGTCGAATTCTGCCAAGAAGTCCTGCCAACGAGCTTGCTTTGCAGAAATCTTCGGTTGTGATGCAAAATAACTTGCTGCAACGTTGTCCGTCTTGACAACAAACGACTTCCCAATCAGGTAATGCCTCCACACATGAAGACAGTGAATGATTACAATCATCTCCTTCTCATGGACCGGATACCTTCATTCTCTATCCTGCAACTTCCGACTTTCATACGCCACCGAATGCCAATCTTGCATAAGAACCCCTCCTATGGCAAAATCCAAAGCATCAATGTGTACCTCAAATGGTCTCTCAAAGTCAGGTAACTTCAGTATTGGTGCTGTAACCATCCTCTTCTTCAAGTCATCAAATGCCTTTTGACATTTATCCATCCAATTCCATCTCTTGTCTTTCTTAAAGAGGTCTGTCAGTGATGATGTTACCTTGGAGTACCCCTCTACAAACTTTCGTTAGTAGTTGGTCATGTCCAAAAACACCCTCATATCATGGAAATTCTTTGGTTCAACCCAGTCCTCGATCGCCTTCACTCTGCTCGGCTCCATCCGTATGTACCCTTGGCCAACAATATGCCCAAGGAACGGAATCTCAGTCTGAGCAAACACACACTTAGACTTCTTCAAGAACAATTGATTTGCCCTCAGTGCCTCGAACACCATTGCCAAGTGCTTCTTATGATCTTCCATGTTGTCACTGTACACCACTATATCGTCCAAGTACACTACTACGAATGAATCCAAGTATGGTCGTAGGACATCATTCATCAAAGTGAAAAACGTAGCAGGAGCATTGCACAACCCGAATGGCATAAGAAGGAACTCAAAGCTACCATACCTTGTTACTATTGTGATCTTCTTCTCATCTCTTTTAACTATCCGCACCTGATAATACCCATGCCTCAAGTCCAGCTTGGAAAACACTCAGGCTTTCGCAAGCTTGTCAAAGCAATCAACAGCCAATGGCAAAGGATACCTGTTCCTTACCGTCTGCTTGTTCAATGCACAGTAATCACAACACATCTGTAGTTCATTCGAATCCTTCTTCCGCTGGAACAATACCAAAGCTCCATAGGGGGACCTTGAAGGTCTGATGAAACCTGCATCAGCTAACTCCTTTAACTGTCGTTTCAATTCCTCCAATTTAGGTCCTCACAATCGATAAGGTGCTTTAGCCAGGGGTTGCTTTCCTGGCTCAAGCTTAATGCTATGGTCCACTGCATGCCTTGGTGGAAGTTTCTTTGGTAGCTCATCAGGCATCAAATCCACATATTTGGTTAGCACCTCAGAAATGTCGGCTGCAATAGTCATCCCCACTCCATCACCTTCGACTCCCTTGAACATCACCACATATGTATCCATATATGACTCCTTCATAGCCTTCTCCAAACTTAGTGCAGAAACATGCTGCACCTTGACTTCCCTCCTTTGCCTATGAGTGGGCAAAGTCCAATTTTGTGACTGTCCAACTAGCACCACGTCATCACAGAAGGGGACAATAGTTGCCTTATTGCCCTTCAAGAAATCATGTCCCAATATCATATCAAAGTTGTTCATATCCATCACTGTGAAGTCCAACTGACCCTTCTAGTATTTTATCTGCACATGCACTTCATGTGCCAAACCCGCCACTTTAGCTCTAGAGTTCACTGCCTTGACTTCCACATTCGATGGGAAAATCATCAGTTCAACCTCTTTTGCCAACCTTGTCGTCATGAAGTTATGAGTGGCCCTCGTGTCCACTAGAGCTTGAATGGTCTTGCCATGAACCATCGATTCCACGAAACCCAGACTGTTAATCCATGCTTTCTCCATAACTTTTCCCTACATACATGTCTGTTCTCTGCTTCCGTCAAGCTTCTTCAACCCTGAATCAGCTTCACTTGCCATGAGCAACCCTGCTCTGATACCACCTGTCACACCCCAAATTATTTTTTTGTTAAATTGGCCGGGTGCGGCACTTCCTAAGTAATTAACATGTTCCATTGTTATCTTACTTTACAAACTACGCCTTACATTCATCTTCATTCATGAATAACATAACATTAATGTGCAGAATCCATTAACATTATAACATCAACAATATAGAACAGCAGGAGAACACATCACATGTATGAACAATCTTTTATTATATATGAGAAGATTTACAAATTACCGGGAGCTATGCTCCAACGGCATTACAAAGTCGGGCGCCCACCCGTGCATGACCGCACGGTGGTCTCACCCTACAACCCAAAAATATAAAACATACACGAGTTCTTGCCAAGGTGGGTGGGTGTGCCTGTGCATGACCCTCACCCAAGATACAACCAAACTTGTTCAACAATATTTGGCAGGTGGGCGCCCTCGCACGCCCACCACCTGCACCTTCAACCTTCATGCCAAGGCTTATAACCATGCACGGTGGGCGGGCGCATAACCTATGCCTCCTATGGTTATCCCTTCCTTACTCACACCTTCGTTGATGACCGAAGACTAAATGATCGATGGTGAAATGCCATCCTTCCACCGCACATATACATGCTTCCTTCGTGGAGTGTTACACCCTTGGCCGACCCTACAACTAAACCTCCAACCGCGCGCCCATCAAAACAATACAACATTTCATGTGGGTCGACCTGCCCATGGCATGTGATTGCCCACCAACTTGCTCCATGTTTGCCTTCGCTCCTCGGTTGGCTTAACATGACGAGCTTCCCCAACTCGCCATATAAGTATGGAATGCCAACCTGCCCGCGCATATAACATACACCTCATCCTTGGTCGCTCCTTCGCGTTTCTTCATGACTTGGCTACTTCACACGGTGGGAGGGCGCACCTGGTTGGTGAGTCAACTGCAGGGCGTTACACCCTAGGTGGCGGAGCTACGTGTAGATATATTTTTTAAAGTTTTAAAGCGTAAATATATGTTTTTTAAAGTTTTAAATGTTTTTTATATTTTAAAAATTGAAAATATATGGTTTTTTTTTTTTTTTTTTTTTTTTTTTTTTTTTTTTTTTTTTATTTATATTTATTTATTTTTAAATTTAAATGTTTTTAGGTTATATAATATATAATTATATATAATTATATATATATATTATATATTATATATATATATATATATTATATATATATATATATATTAATTTTAATTGTTTTTTTTTTTTATTTTTTTATTTTTAGGTTTTATTTTTTTTATGTTTTTATCTTGATTTTAATAGTTTTTTTAGATTTTTATTGGCTTTTTTTTTTTTGGCATCTAAGAAATCAATTCCTCTTCAAACAAGGGTGAAAAAGAGGTCATTGAAGAAGTTGTTGGGTGGAAAAAATCCTAAGAAAAGAGTATGAGTAAATTTTACACCATTGGATATTCTAATACCAGAGGAGTGTATTGTTATAAAAAAATAAAAGGAGGTTGTGGGACAAAAAATTAAGAGAAAGTACAAGAATTTGTGAAAGAACATACCCTAGGACCTGATTTCCATGTTGTTCCATATAGTCTATTCCTTTTCCTCATATACTTCTCATTCAATTTTGTTGCGATGGTTGATTCAATAGTAGACTTCAGACTCTTAGCCATAGAAATAACTGACTTAGACATGTCCTCATAGGTATACTATATTTTTTCCTTGAACTTGTCATTCTTCCACAACAATTAACTTAGACTTGTTTCAAACTTGGTGACTATTGTACCACTTAATTCAAATTTCTGATCTAGATTTACATAGGCCTTAATCACTTCTACACAATAGAATTGATAACCTTCTTTATAGAGACATAAAAACTTTTTACACAAATTCGTCATTTTACATAGGCTTGGACTTGGTTGTAGAACTATTACTTGGATCATCAAGGGACTTAGGTCATAGCTCACAGACTTTGGCCTTCAGATCTGTTTAGAGTACCACTTCAGATGCAACAATAATACTTTCAAATGTTAGCTACATATTTTTGTTCTATGGATTTTCTTGACTTTGATCATAGATTCAAAGTTTTCTTTTCTTTTTGACTTGTTCATAAATCCAACACACTTGTATCTTGACACAATCATGACATTGAGAGATGATGTAAATCAGATCTTCTTTCAAATTGAAAATTGTAGATGTAATAGGCTTAGCTTGATCACCACAGGGAATTTAGATGACACTTCAAATATATAATTCATATGTCATCACAGTTGCAAACTCGTATTATCATACACTAATATACCAACACAAAATTTGGATTACCAAATTGTATATAAATGATGCCACATGGTTCACATAAGGTGCCACAAAGATGAGTTTTTATAGTGCATGAATCACAAATCATAGGAGTAGCTTGGATTCCACACAAATTTGGCTTTAATTACAATGATAATTCGCATAGTTCCACAATCAAGTTTGTAATCAAGAGAGTCTCAGGTTCGTATGATTTTTGTAGAGAATTAGATATCTTCACAGGTCTTTCTAGGTCAACATAATTCCATAGAATATAGGTGTCTTAGGTCCTACTGATGGTGCTAGAACCCACCAACATGCGAAGGGGTCTCCCCAATGAAAATTACCAATTAGACTTCACATTGTTTGGTGTAGGAGCCCTTCTAGGTATAAGGCCCGATTTCCACTATTCTTAAATATTTTCCTTGGTTTCAATGGTTAGCACAAGAGAGTAATGTACATGTATTGAATGAACAAGTGAGTATGCCTTGTAAAATTTTCAATTGTAGAATGTATCAAGGTTCTTTCACTAGAAAGAATTGAAAGTGAGCCTTTAAGAGAAGAGTAATAATACTAATCTAATAAAGACACACGAGCATATATATGTGAAATAACTGTTAATCAACTAGTGAAATAGTTTACACAGAAGTAACGATCATTAAAATAAGTAAAAGACACCTTCAACGAGATCATAGGGGTTTTAAATTTTTAGTGGGTGAATATTTTGTATCATAGTACATTTTTACAAATCACCTCAAATAGCCCACCTTATTTTAAGGGACAAGGTAAAAAAGGTAAATTTAGCCCTTGAAATTAGGAGTTACAACCTTCCATTCGCCCATTTTCAAGAATAGGTTTTATTTAAGTGAATCCATTCGACCATTTTCAAGAATAGGTTTTATTTAAGTGAATCTATTCACCCATTTTCAAGAATAGGTTTTATTTAAGTGAATCCTATGGGCCAAATACATATTTATAAAAGAGGTATCGTAAATTAATACAAATATAAATAAATGAGAAGTATGGTAAATAAATAAAACATTTTTTATATTTACTCCATAAGTCACCTTATATACATACGTGCAAGGGTGTAAACAAATAAAAATAAAAGTAAAGTGGAGGTATGGTAAATAAATAAAACATCTTTTTATACTTACTCAAAAGGTATGGTAAATAAATAAAAATATAAATAAACTAGACGTATGGTAAATAAATAAAACCTCTTTTTATATTTAGTCCATAACCCTCGTTCTATTTATGAAAGTGAATCCTATGGGCCAAATACCATATTTGTAAAAGAGGTATGGTAAATTAATAAAAATATAAATAAACGAGAGGTATGGTAAACAAATAAAACATTATTTTATATTTACTCCCTAAGTCACCTTATATTTACGAACACTCAAAAAATGTGTTATATTTAGGTGAAACCTATGGGCAAAATACTATGGGACAAATACCATGGACTAGATTGTTATTAATACCGTGCAAGAAAACATTATTAACCCTAATATTAGTATTAATAAAAATAAAAATGGCACATGGTATTGACCCATGGTATTCACCAAAAGCACATGGTATTGACCCATGGTATTCACTTGGAATGTATCCTATTTAAATGGGGGAATTAAACTAGCATAGATCCATCTTTACTCTGGATCTACTAAACCTCGAGAGGTATCAAATATCGTGATATGCAAACTAGCATAGAGTGAAAAAATGTTTGATCCCTCTTGGGGCTTGGTGGAGAGTAAAAATGGATGTTGCAATTTAATGTATGTTAAACATTTTAGCTTGGTTAAAATAAAAAATAAAATAAAAATCAACTATTAATTTTTGTAAATTACTAAGAGTAATTTTTAAGCTCCAAGTTTATGATAACCCATGGTAATACCAAGATCTTACAAGATTTTATAATTGAGTAAAATATTCGCCATGCCTAGTGAGAGATTCGCAAAAAAATTTATTATACATATTATATTATTGATAAAATCGCCTTCCATTTTTCCTATATACCATGGATATTCGCCCATTTATTATACTTATAAATTTAGGGGGGGTTCTTAAAATTTTCCCTGAACGAGATAATCACCAAAGTCACCGAAATAGTTCAATTTATTTTGGTACAAATGAAAACAACATATGTTGCAAATATTCAAAGAATAGTCTTACAAGATTTACAACACATGCATTAAATTGTGCTGACTCAATGAGCTTCAAGTATTATGCGAAATTTCTGAGGTACATTGGTACAATGAACACCATTAGCTCCAACAGTGGAGTGTTAGAGATACCACTTGCTCCTAAAAAGAACACTCTTCCTCTCTAATGACTGGTTAGAGGAGCAAAGGAAGAAATTCCTTTGCTTGAGCTATGAGGGTGTACATATAACAAATGAGGTGACACTCCACCTCCCTTGTGACTCTTAGACTACTCTCATGACTCTTGAGCTTCCATCTAACTTCTAAAATTTGCTTGACACTATTTGAATTCTACATGACTTTTCACATTCTATAGGTGACTCTTGGGTTTCCACTTTACATTAAATTTATCATATTATTTAAAATTACATAATTACATCCACAAATGATGTGGAAAATGATGACTCATATGACACCTTGAAGTGACACTTTGACAAGACATAACATGACATTGATGACATGGACTTGATCATGGTGTGGGAATGTCAAGACACTCTTTTTGATGCTATCTTTGTGTCTTCTTGAGAGATGATACATGCTATTCCTCTTCCTCCTCCATAAGGCTTGAAGATAGGGAGTCTTCACTATGATCTTGATCTTCAACTGTCATCGCAATCAAGTGTCCCTTCATCTTCTTGTTCAATGATCAAATTTTCTTTGTAGCCTCATAAATTTCCTCTAGTATAGTCTCCGTCTCCTTCTCCTCGATCATCATCTTTTCATGTGAATATGTATTACCTGCAACTTGAAATCACTCATGAAAAGACGACATCAAATTGAAAAACTCCTAGTCTAACATGCTTCATGAAAATAGTTGATTAAATCAAAACTAGGTACTAGACTAGGAGGAATGCCCAAGGATTGCATAGTGCATAGTTCTAGAGGTCAAGAGTGAGATGTTGAGGCTTGTGACTACAAAATGCGCAACACTGGAGGTCTAGGAAGGAAGATTACATAGTTGAGGGTCACAGTGGGCCATGCTTTCCCACTGTGACTGCGCAAAACATAGTTGAGGAGAGAAGGAAGCTAGTAGATTGCATAGTTGCACATTTCAAGAAGTCAGGGAAGCATAATGGAGACTGGGATTGTGCAATGTGCAAAATGAGACTATCAGGGAGGCTTGATTATGCAATTCTGGGGGTCAAGAGGCCAAGATTGATCACTTTGTCTACACAATCCATAGTCCTTGGAAGCAGGAACTACACCTTGCATAGTTCCAATAGGCAAGGGTACATACTTGAGGCTTTCTACTGCGCAATGTGTAGTTCACGAGGGCAGAGTAAGCTTGAGTTGGTCAGGCAGAAAATCTTCTAGAATTTGGCTAAGTGGGGGATCGATGAAGTAAATATGAAACCATGGTTGTATTTTAACATGATCACACACTTAGAACAATCGAAGACATAACATTAAACACTCAACACTAAAAAACAACATGGTCCCCTTAGTGCGACAACAAAACAACATACTCTTCCAAGTGCGACACTTAAGGTACACTTTGCGACGACGGTGATGACACTTGTGCAACAATGCGTGGAATTTTGGGAATGGGCCTAATACATGCCTATATGATAAATTGGACCTATCAACACCAAAGTTGCCTCTTGAAATGAACCATAACTCTTCTTTTTCAATGTGTGATATTTCCCGTGCCAAAAGATGATAGTTGAGTTTTCTTCACAAAGGGACTAGAAAACTTAGAGAATATACATGGGATGACTCCTATTACTAGAAATGATAGCTTGCAAGGTATAAGTAGGCTCTGAAATTTGAATGTAGGCAAAAGTTTTGGTGTTGTAGTAGCGATAACACTTGGAGACACAGTGGTAGAACTCTAACTTCTCTGTCTTGGTCTAACCTTTTGTGTAGGGTCTAGTTCTTTAGGAAGTATTGATCCATTGTATGGATTACCCTGGCCTTCCCACTTTACCTTGTTATAGATATATTCCCCTCTATTCCTTTCTCTGTTAAAAAATCTACATAATTAGCTTATCACAATGGTTACAATTTGGGAGAATGGTAATACATTTGAAATATTTAGATATTAAGAGCCTTATTTTTCATCTTTGGTGTTGCTCCACTACCAGTAAGCCTGGACAGTACCCCGGTGGAGTCACTACAAGAACACAAGCATTTCTTCACTACCAGTGAGCCTGAACTATACATTGACAAAGTTGCTTGCTTCACCTGTCTGTGCAGTAAGACTTTCTCTTCCTACACCCTTTATTTATTTTATTTATTGGATTGTGCTTGGACACTTATTATTTCATGGGGGTGGAAGAGGGATTCCAACTTATTGAGAGAAAAATAGGTTGTTCCTTTAGAGAAGTATATATTATATATATATATATATATTATATATATATATATATATATATATCTATATATATATATATATATATATATATATATATATATATATATATAATATATATATATATATATATTATATATAGCTCTGATATTAACATGCTCATTATATATTTTCCCCTTATCCTTCTCTACTTAATTGGATCAGATTGAAAAACATTGAATCATAAAGAATCAAGTGTAGAAATGAGGTCCTAGAATAGATACAGGTATCATAGTTCTACACAAAGCTCTCCTTACACAAGGATCACATTTTCCATCTAAAAATCATTGACCAAAAGGTATGGACCATGACGAAGAAGAAGGACTAAAGTTTAGCCAAATGTTGTAGTGTCACAAACCATTTTCATTTTTCCATGTGCATTGGAATGGCAATCACAACACTTTCACACAAGGCTTATTCACAAGAACAAAAGGACAATGGGAAAGACTGAACATGGAAAGCAAACAAGCAAAGAGGAAGAATATGTACATAGGGTAGGGCACAACACCGGAATGTTATTGTTCATATTGTTTCAAATCTTGGCCATTGACAGGAAGAGAGTCCATCTTTCCATCCAAGGATTGGAGACGATAAGTATGGTGGCCAAGCTTATGATGAACAAAAAATGGTTTGAACCATAGGGACTGGAATTTAGTGTGTTTCCCTTTCTCTTCATGGGATTTATCCCACTTCAATAGTAAGTCTCCCACACTAAAATCCTTTTTCCCTAGAAAATTATTATCAATCCATCGCTTGATACAATTCTAATGAATGAAAATTTTTCCTTTTGCCTTCCTCGTTTCTTCCTGTAACTTCAAAAGGGTGACTATCCTACCATGAATCACAAGACATAGTTTTCCTTGATACTCTTGAGATAGTTGGAGGGCTAGTATATGTTCACAGGTAGGATGGATTCTTTTCCATAGAACAAAAAGTAAGGGGAAGCTTTCAATGAAGGTTTAGGTTTGAAACGATCATCACATAGAGAATTCTCTAAAGCATTGTCCTAGTTCCTTTGTTTAGAGTAAACAATTTTCTTGACAATAGATCATTTTCTTATTGGTTGATTCAACAAGACTGTTACCCTGTGGATAATAGTTAGATGAATGTTTCAATACAATGTCATTATCTAATGCAAAATCATAAATTTTAAGCGATGATAAATAGGTTGAATCGTCGAAGACAAGTGATGTAGGAACGCCAAACCTGGTAATGATATTTTGTCTAAGGAAATTGATGACTTCCTGACCATTCACTTGTTTGAGAGGAATTGCTTCTATGCACCATGTAAAGTATTCTGTAGCAGTGCTGCTGTGATGAGTGTGCAAACATTTCACCGATAACTTCCAATCCCCATTTTTGGAAATGTTTTTCTACAAAACTTGTTGAAATATGGCAACAAGAATATTCCAATTTAATTTGTCCTTGAATTAAATTGTGAATTAAAATCGAATTTAGTATTAACAACTACTTGGAATTAATTAATTAATTTATTTTAAATTAATTAGTTGGATAAATTCAAGTTAGAAGTCTTTCTGAAGTCATGCAAGAGTTATCCCTTAAATTAAAGAGATAAGTTGAGTTATATTTGAGTTGTAATTATTTAACTCAGTTTACTGAGTTAAGTCGAGTTAAATTAATTCCAAATTGTTTGAGGAACTAATAGTGAGTTAACAGTAAGTTGATGCATTAATGCACTCAACTAGTGCTACTCCAGTTAATTGAAGATTCCCTCATCAGAAACTCATGAATGTCTATTATGAAAAAGACCCAGTTGAGATTAATGTTCAAGGACAACGTACTATTAGTTGCATGTGTTTTTTCATGGAGAAAACTCATGCATGCAGTCAAGGATTAATCCTTGAGGATTGCGTAGTTTTGAAGGCTTGTTTTTCCATTTGGTAATAGGCTAATCATCCACAAGGAATAACACAAGGAAATAGGAGCTTGGAGGGCAGAGAGGAAGGCTAGAGAGAAGCCAAGATTCCCTATGAGAATCTGTGAGGATTGTTCTGAGAGCTGGCTAGCTATGAGAGCTAAGGATTTGTATAATTCCTATGTATTTCCACCATGTATGATAATACAATAGTGTGGGGTTTTTATCTGAGAATTTCCCAAAAGTAATTTCATGTGTATTGTGCCATTGATTCTTCTTCTTCTCGTTATATTGTTCAGCTTGATCCTTAAGCTTCTGCAAATTGATAGTAGAAGTAGGTTATAATATTATGCTTTGATTTATATTGCATTATCGGGTTAACCTATCACAAATTTTCTACATGGTATCAGAGCCGTGAACAGTATATTGAGAAGAGAATTCGAAGTTTGAAATTCAGGGTTGCAGGTGCAAATCAAATTCATATCATACTTCAAGGTTGGCCAATGGCGTTCTATGGCTTGAGACTCGAGTATGCCTTGGAAGGTAGCTCAAATTACATAGCATGTCAAGATAGAATGGAGGTTGTATTAGAAGAGAATGGCTTGAAGGAATTCATTAATCAAAAAATCTCAAAGTCAGCTTCAACTAATGCACAAGAGTTGGCTGAGTGGAAGAAGTGTGTGGCGAAGTTGAGATGGATCATCCTTAAGGGAATTCGAGACCATATTATCTCGAGTCTCCATGGGAAGGATACTCCATTTTCAATGTGGAATACATTGAAGGACCTCTATCAAAACAATAGCGACCAGAGGAAATTAGCGCTTAAGGATAAGCTTCGAAGAATCAAGATGGAGAAGGGTGATACTATTTCCACATATCTGAACAAGCTCACCACCTATAGAGATGAGCTTGGTAGTGTGGAAATAACTACTATTGATGATGATATGGTGAGCCTCGCTCTCCTTGGCCTTCCAAGGAGTTGGAATAGCTACCAGGACTCTGTGAATGGAAGGGAGAAACTGCCGGATTGGGAACGAATGTGGTCGGATCTTATGCAGGAGGAGATCATGAGGAGCACATGAGATGGTTCTTCATCCAATAATGATGATGAAGAAAATATGGCCTTAGCAAGTAAGGCAATGAAAGGGAAGAGGAAGGCTTCCAATTTCAAATCAAATTCTTCTCATGGAGGAAAGAAGGGTGACATGTCTAAAGTAAGATGCTTTAATTGTCACAATATGGGACATTATGCGACTAATTGACCGTCGAAGAAGTCCAAGAAGGGACCCTCGGAACGATCGGAAGGTGAGGCATTAACCTCTCAGTTTGAAATGGACTTTACCCTCATCTCATGCATGGTGTCATCGATGATGGGTTGTGTTTGGTATCTTGATAGTGGAGCCTCATTCCACATGACTGATGATAAAAATTTATTCAGTTCCTTGGAGGAGAAAGACCTCAATATGTGCATAGAGATGGGTGACGACGAAAGGTATAGTGTTTCAGAAGTAGGCACAGTTTCTTTCCAGAGGGAGCATGGAGCTCCTCTCATCTTGAAAGATGTGATGTATGTGCCTGGACTGAAGAAGAAGTTGGTATCAATCACGATGTTGGAGGAAAAAGGCTACGATATTTTCTTCAGTAAAGGAAAGGCATTCATAAGACACATAGCCACGGGTTAGACCAAGATGATAGGGATTCAGGTGAAGAATCTCTATAAACTAGAGGTAGATGATTGTGCAACATTGAGTACAAAAGCAGAATTGGTGCAAAGCCAAGACATTAATGAGTTGTGGCACAGGCGGTTGGGCCATTTTCATCATGGGGCTTTGAAGATAATGAAAAAAATATCTACTAGACTCCAAAAGGTAAACTTGAGAAAGTGACACATGCAAAGGTAGTACCTTGGGAAAGTACACCAAGTCTTCCTTTCATGATTGAGACAGTCGAGTAGAGGTTATCTTAGAGTGAGTCCATACTGATTTGTGTGGACCATTCTTGAGGGTATCCACAACAAAGCAAAGGTATTATGTGATTTTCATTGATGACTATTCTCATAAATATTGGATTTATTTCATGCAGAAGAAGGACCAAAATTTCACAAAGTTTTGTGAGTTCAAAGCTTTGGTCGAGAAAGAGTTAGGGAAGAACATCAAGGCCTCGGGTAGCGACAACAGTGGAGAATATGTCTCTCAAGAGTTTAAGGAATTCTATTCAACGGAAGGAATTAAACAAGAGTTGATGGCACATCATAACCCACAACAAAATGGGGTGGCTGAGAGGAAGAACAGAATTATTGTAGGGGCAGCACGGGAAATGCTACATGAACAAGGCCTACCACTTCACTTGTGGGTTGAGGCATGCAACACAATGGTCTATTTGTAGAATAGAATCCCACATCACATACTTGGGATGAAGACACCAGTGGAAGCTTTCTTTGGTAAGAGAACAGATGTGGGTCACTTCAGGATCTTTGGCTCATCGGTATATTTCCATGTGAAAAAGGATGCATGGAAGAAGCTTGAGCCGACAACAGGGTTGGGGATATTTGTGGGGTACACTAATACACCTCACAACTATCAGGTGTACTTGCCTACCAGTCGGAGGATAGTGGTTCATAGATATCTCAAGTTTGATGAGCAAAAGGCCATGCGAGTTTCTGTTGAGAGGGAGCTCCAACTACAGGCTATGGAGGAACTATTGGTTCCTAAGGAGGAGCAGCCTCAGATTGATGCAGAGAAGCTGCATGTAGAGGTTCTAGGAGTGGAGACATCCACTCAAGTAGAGTCTTCCAGAGATGGATGGAAGCACACAAGAGAAGCCGACAGATTGTTGGAGGATGCGAGAGAGAGTGTGGGAGCACCATCTTCTCAGCATAGACAAAGGAAGTCACCTAAGAGGTACACTAGATACATGGCCCTTTCTGGGTAATGCGTTGAGACTGAGCCATCTTCCTTTGACGAAGAAGTGCAGCAACCGATTTGGGTTGATGCTATGGTGGAGGAGTATGACTCCATAGTCCGTAACAGTGTTTGGGACGTGGTTTTGAGACCGGAGAATGAGTCAGTTGTGAGTTCCTGTTGGCTTTACAAGGTAAAGCAAGCTGCTGATGGTAGTGTGGAGAAGCATAAGGCAAGATTTGTTTCTCGTGGCTATTCACAGGTCGAGGGGATTGAATATGATAATACTTTTTCTCTTTTCGCAAGGTACTCATCTATCAGATCTATGTTGGCACTATCAACACAGATGGGTTGGAGATCCATCAGATGGATGTGAAGACTACATTCCTCAATGGCCAGATTGAGGAAGAAGTGTACATAGAGTAGTCAGAAGGTTTTGAGACCTCGATTGTGAGTAGCATGTGTGTCGAATCAACAAAGAATTGTACGGGAAAAAGCAAGCACCTCGTGCTTGGTACACCAGGATAGACAACTACTTCACCGAGTTTGGCTTCACAAAGAGTGAAGTGGATGCGAACTTGTACCACATCGTGGTGAAAGGTAAGCTGTTAATCATCGTACTTTATGTTGATGATCTCATATTGACTGGTGATGATGAGTTGATCGTGTCTTGCAAGGAGGACCTTGCAAGAGAATTTGAGATGAAAGACATGGGTCTCATGCATTACTTCCTTGGCATGGAAGTGTGGCAGAAGGATGGGGAGTTGTTTGTGTCTCAGGGCAGGTATGCCAATGAGATACTCAGGAGATTCCACATAGAGAAGTGCAAACCCATGTTGACTCCTCTAGTAGGTAATTGGATGAAGGAGGTTGCTACTTCAAGAGGAGTGGTAGAGGCTACTATGTACATGCAACTTGTGGGTTCACTGATGTACTTAATGAACACACAACCAGATTTGTGCTATGCGGTGAACCAATTGAGTCAAGCGATGGT
This sequence comes from Pinus taeda, assembly GCA_000404065.3. NCBI lineage: Eukaryota > Viridiplantae > Streptophyta > Pinopsida > Pinales > Pinaceae > Pinus > Pinus taeda. Next base: position 11,497 of record APFE030736174.1, on the reverse strand, counting down.
TCAACCTACCAAGATGTTTTGGAAGGTGGCAAAGAATGTATTGAGATATCTCAGAGGCACATCTCAGTATGGATTATGGTATAGATGGACAGAGGGAGTGAAGCTACAGGGATTCACTGATGTAGATTCAACAAGGAGACCATTAGATCGGAAGAGCACATTAGGAGGGATTTTCAGCCTTGGATCATTGGAAGTTTTTTTTGTACAAAAAGAAACAGAGATCAGTTGCACTCAGCTTGGCAGAGGTAGAATACATGGCTGCAAGTTAGGCATCATGTGAGGCCATCTAGATGTGGAAAATCCTAGTTGGTTTATTTGATCAGAGGATGGATCCAACTGTGATCTATTGTGATAATCAGAGTTGTATCAAACTCTCTGAGAATCCAGTATTTCATGATAGGTCCAAGCACATCGACATCCTGTATCATCATCTCAGAGACTGTGTAGTGAGGAGGATCATGTTGCTGTAGTATATTTCGACAGAGGAGCAAGATGCTGACATTTTGACAAAGGCATTGTCAAAGAGTAAATTCAAGTTCCATAGAGACAGGATCAAGGTGGAAGATAATCCCTTTCTTGTTTAGAGGGAGCATGGAAATATGGCAACAAGAATATTCCAATTTCATTTGTCCTTGAATTAAATTGTGAATTAAAATCGAATTTAGTCTTAACAACTACTTGGAAATAATTAATTAATTTATTTTAAATTAATTAGTTGAAGAAATCCAAGTTAGAAGTATTTCTGAAGTCATGCAAGAGTTATCCCTTAAATTAAGGAGATAAGATTGAGTTATATTTGAGTTGTAATTAGTTAACTTAGTTTACTGAGTTAAGTCTAGTTAAATTAGTTCCAAATTGTTTGAGGAACTAATAGTGAGTTAATAGTCATTTGATGCATTAATGCACTCAACTAGTGCTACTCTAGTTAACTGAAGATTTCCTCATTAGAAACTCATGCATGTCTATTATGAGAAAGACCCAATTGAGATTAATGTTCAAAGATAGTGTACTATCAGTTGCATGTGTTTCCTCATGGAGAAAACTCATGCATGAAGTCAAGGATTCATCCTTGAGGATTGTGTAGTTTTGAAGGCTTGTTTTTCCACTTGGTAATAGGCTAATCATCCACAAGGAACATCGCAAGGAAATAGGAGCTTGGATATTAGAGAGGAAGGTTGGAGAGAAGCCAATATTGCCTGTGAGCATCTATGAGGATTGTACTTATAGCTGGCTAGCTGTGAGAGCTAAGGCTTTGTATAATTCCTATGTATTTCCACCATGTATGATAATACAATAGTGTGGGGTTTTTATCTGAGACTTTCCCAAAAGTATTTTCATGTGTATTGTGCCATTGATTCTTCTTCTTCTGGTTATATTATTCATATTGATCTTTAAGCTTTCGCAAATTGATAGTATAAGTAGGTTATAATATTCTGCTTTGATTTATATTGCATTATCGGGCTAACCTATCACAAATTTTCTACAAAACTAGGTTGCAATGGGGTAAATAACTTTCTACCTTAGCTAGCATGTTCCTAAAAAACTAGACATTTGTGAGAATAAGCATGAGCATCCTTAAAATGTGTGGGCCAATAGAAACTAGCTTGCATAATCTTGTGCATAGTAGTGTCACCCACATAATTTTCAGCACCTGGTCAATCATGAAGATCACACAATACCCTTTCTAAATGAGGTGCTTCCAGACATCTGAGAAGGACCCCATTAAGGTGCTTCCTAAAAAGCACTATGTGTACCAATTGATATGATAGATACTTGAGTCGAGTAGCCCTCTTTTGTCTTGTTGATAAGTATGAGGGCAAGGTACCATGCTCGAGATACTTTCGCACATATGCATACCAAGAGGTAGATGCGTCAGTGGGTGTCACTTGTTCAATGCTATATATTTCAATTTCCTTGTCCCATCTAAAAGAGTTATCTTATGGTGTATTGATTGCTTCTGTTTCTAGTTGGCATAGACGATGTACCTTCATCGTGTGATTTGGCTTGAACTTGAGATCATACTCTTGTAATCTTGTCATTTAGTTCAATATTCTTTCACCCAACTCTTGTTGAATAGACAACAATCTAACTGCTAAGTGAGGCACAAAGATGATAATGTGGTTTTTCATAATATGGCCTGAAGTGTTTCACAACCTTATGCATTTCGTAAGCTTGCCTATTGATGGAGGAATAGTTTAATCCAGGTCCTGGCAAGCCAACACTCATGAATGATATAGGTCGCTCGTTACCTTGATCATCCTTTTGCGTGAGAACAAATGCAAGTGAAGTATCAAAAGTAGAGGTATAAAATAAGAAATATTTGCCAAAATATGGATTGTATAGTGTTGGAGCTTTAGCGATTGCTTGCTTAATATGGGTGAAATCATCCTTTTGCCTTTTATCCCATTTGTAGATTGCATCCTTCCTGGTCATGTCCAGTAACAATTTTACTATCTGTGTGTAGTATAATATGAACTTACGAAGGAAATTGATTTTTCCGTAAGAACAATTACATAGATTTATTTCTTACTTGAAAGGGAATATGAGTAACATCTTTGACCTATTGTGGGTCCACTTTAATCCCACTCTTTGCAATAATTATTCCCAAGAAATTTCCCTTGGACACAAAGAAAATTATCTTCTTAGGATTCATAGAAATCCTGTATTTGCAACATCGCTAAAAAATTTTCTTTAGATGACACAAGTGATCAGATCTCTTCTTCGAAAACACTGTCACATCATCTAAGTAAACCCCAACTCTTTGTCCAATCAAGCCACAAAATGTGATGTCCATTGTGCATTGGAATTCTTATATTGGTAAGTATAAAAGGCATTATTTTGAAGGAAAAAGTAACCCACTTTGTTCTAAAATTGGTCTTATGTCTGTCAAGTTCCGCCACTAGAACCTAGTTGTAACTAGAAAAAAATTCCAATAAGGTGAACATTTTTGACCCTGATACTATTTGCAAAATTTGTTCCATATATGACACTAGGTAATTATAAATGTCTGAGGTGTGGTTCAAATTGCAAAAAATAATGCACAAGCGTATCTCCGTGAACTTCTTCCTTACGAGAACCAGATTGGAGACCCATGTTGAATGAAGAACTTTAAATATGATCCGAGCATCCAAAAATTTTCTTAATTATTTCTGAATGAGGGGTTCAAGCATGGGATGAAATTTTCTCAGTTTTTGTTGGAAAGATTTGACCCCTTCTGTGATCGTAATTACATGCTAGATTATCTGTGTATTGTAAGTATTAAGATCATTTCCACACGAGGACATATTGAAAATGATTAAAGAGGAATATAAAAGCTTGTTTCTCTTGAGGTGTGCAACAAGAACCGAGATTTACATACTTCAGATCTTCTTCCATGCCAATATTTACTTGTTCATGCGAAGGTGTAGAGTTATGAGTCTTTGTGTTGACTGGCCCCCTAAACCAATTTTGCAGGTCATACAACTTTTCTAGTTATACCACACCCTTGGGCATGGGGTTTTATTCACTTTCTTGTGTTGACCCCTATAATGCATTTTTGTGCTCGTTTTCATCAATAGCTGCATCCTTGAATACATTAGTGTTTGCCATGAAATCTAGTATATGCTAGTATTCATTAAAAACACAAAAGTTAGTAATGTTATCAGGAACAAATGACTTATAAATAATCTCAACCGCATCCATCCCTTAAAGGTGACAACCTAACAACAACATTTGCTAATGTATCAACAATGACATTGTGAATTTGAGGAACAAAAATAATATTGAAACCTTGGAATTGTGAAATTAAATTCCATACCTCTTATTGATAAATTCTAAGATTGGGTGACACATAATGTATTGTATTTCGTACTTGTCGCGTAACAATTTTGGATTCACCTATTTCTTTGAGCACTTCAAATTCGAGGTCGATGGATTTCTTTAAACCCAGAAGGAGTGCTTCATATTTGATGACGTTGTTGGTGCACTCGAATTCCAAGCAACAAGAGATCAAATGTTTTCTTTGTCATGGTCCTATTAAAATGCAACCAACACCAGATCCCTTTTGCGTTTTCTAACCATCAAAATACAATATACAAATATTAGCAACACTAGAGCTATGTCCTATTCTACCACTATTTACATCTAATGTACAAGGGTCAGTTGCACTAGTTTGGTTTCGAGTAAGGAGTTCCAACTATGTATCTGGTGGGACAGGTGAAGGTTATGCTAGATAACATTCATGGTTAACTTCCAATTTTTTATTTTTATTTTTTTTCGAAAGTGACATATGCAGAGCCTACCAACTCGTTGTGTCCCTCAAGTTGTGTCATGGTATGTTTAATATAAGGCTCACCTTCCACTCGAATCTTGTTATTTCTACCCTTATATGAAAGCCATACATGTGCCCACTTAGTTGAAAAGTATCCTTGTAACTTGATCGACCAATATCTACTCAACAGTAAACCATAGGCTTCAAGAATGTATACAATCACAATGTTTATGCACAGGTGAACTCTATGGTCTAATTGAAAACGAATGATAACATTTTTGACTTCACTAATGGCTTGGACAAATAATTTTTCCAACTGTATGATCCGTGCATCGACTTTATCCCATTTGGCATTAATTTTCTTAGCAACATATAATATCATGACATTAACAGATGCACCAAAATCAACTAAACAATTACATACGTTATAATTAAAGATTTCAAATATAAAGAGAAATTGAGGGAAGGGAGTGTTAGAATTCAATTTGACAACATTAACTATAGATTGAATAATATCACGAAAGTTAGTGGACATTACTTGGAAGCAAAAACTTCTTTACCTATTGAAGAGTGTGAAGAGAGTGTATGTATGATCAATTTTAGTTGTCCCATTATCTTTGTGAGCTCAAATATTGAAATGTTGGATCGATATCTTTTCATATCATCAACAATGTTGTAATCAATACTTTCAATCTTAACGAGTTGTGCTGATGGGTCGATTGGTGTATCTTCATTCGACACTTCAGGAGTGATGGACTTGGTTTTACTGTTGGTGGAAGTGTTCTTGGAAGAAGGAGCATTTCCATACTTATTCTGTGAATTTTGAGCCAAACTAGAAGGTGGTAGAATTCTTCGCAGCAATTGCTTCTTAATTTCCTACTCATGAACAAGTCCCTTGCTCCTTATATTATAATGGTCAGTTGATTGCTGGGGAGGAGCTTCACTCAATGGTGTTCAATCAACACTCTCCTTATCAACATTGTATATAACATTAAACATATTCATTGAGTGTGTCCAACACCCGAACTTTCTTCGGTCATGGTAGGTTCATTTGCTTCACTTTGGTCAGGTTGTTCTTCCGCTGACAAGGTATTAACTAGATTAGCCATCATAGTGTTCATATTATGGTTCCATTGTGGGTATGTTTTTTTCAAATGATTTTCTTGGTGAGAAGTTCAAAATTTTTCCATGCCCAAGCTTTCAACATTGAACACCACGTTAGAGCTTTGAGAAGATTTAGTCGGTTCAGAGTTATTGTTATTTTTAAAGAAAGGTAAATTAAAAGATTTGCTGCTGGTAGTGGATGCCTCACTTGACCTCATTAATTCTAATACTTCATTCATGAGAAACTTTAAAGACTTGGTTAATATTTCCATATCAAAACAATTTTTCTCGTTAGATTTGCTGGCAAAGGCTTGGGTTTTATTACTGATTTCCTTGAAGTATTTAGGATCATTAGTATCTTTAATGAATCCAATAGAACGCAAACCCTTTTCGACAACAAGATCTTCTAAAAAGTTTAAAGCCAAAGCATCCTTTGCAGCTCTTTTGACAAACAATATATGTTAGTTGGCAAGGCAACCATATAATAATATTTCATAATGTCATCGTGTGGTTGTACATAACAGGGAACTTCTTCAATAAATGAGTAAAGCTTTGGTTAAAGTATTTGACTCTTTCTCTGTACCCCATTTTTAGGTTCACAAGTTCTTTTAATAACATGGAAGGAGTTTTATCATCAATATTTTTTTCCAAAAACAATGTCTTAAACTCCCTCCAGCTACGGATTGAATTGGTCAGAAGACTGTGATACCATACAAATGCTCTACCTTCTAAAGTGTACAAAAAGATTCTACAAGCAACATCCTCAAAACATAACTCAAGCATTTGTAAATGCATGTAGAAATCATCCATATGGTATTATGCTTTGGTATTCTTATTGGTATTGAACTTTGATAGTAACTTTTTTGAATGTTTTTGCATTCGGTGAAGATTATCCAAAAGAGAAAGTGGCCCTTGGGCCTTCCAATCCAAGTCTGCATTAGCCATTTCTTCATCTCTTTCCTCCCCTTTTCTTTCTAATTCTGAAGAGGCTTCTCCTTCACCATTAAAGTATTCATTATAATCAAGATTTTCTTCGTTAGAAAATTGAAAATCTTCCCCTTCACTACCCAAATTCTCCTCAACAGGTGAAAGTTCCTCAAGGGTTGCGATAACCAAATATTCCACCGAAGAAACCAATACACAATTGGGATCTGTTTCCTTCTTTACAAGATTATAAGGTATAATAGTAGCAATAGGGAGTAAACCAAGAGCTCTAGCAAAATGATAAGTAATAGGTTAGATCATCCATAGCTGATTGTAGGCAACTTCAAATGCTTGTTTTCGAATAGGACAAGAAGTTTCATCTCTCTCAAAAATATGAATTGGAGTGGAAATGGGAATGTTATTGCCTTGTGCGAAAGTTTTCTTGTTAAGATGTGGTGAGTTATCAACCATAAATAGGTGGTTTCCCTCCCTCTAGTGCCAGAATGTTGATGGTGCTAGAACCCACCAATGATGATGGAACCCACCAAAGGCATTGGAACCCACCAACGGTGTTGGAACCTACCAACAATGTTAGAACCCACCAACAATGTTGGAACCCACCAACATGCAAAGGGGTCTCCTCAATGAAAATTACCAATTAGACTTCGCACCATTTGGTGTAGGATCCCTGTCAGAAATAAGGCCCAATTTCCATTATTCTTAAAGATTTTCCTTGGCTGTAATGGTTATCATAAAAGAGTAATGTACTTTTTCTTTTGAACAAACAAGTGAGTATTCCTTGTGAAATGTTTAATTGTAGAATGGATCGAGGTTCTTTCACTTGAAGGGAATATAAGTGAGCCTTTAAGAGAAGAGTAATAGTACTAATATAATAAAACGCACGAGCATATATATGTGAAAGAATCATTAATCAACTATCGAAATATTTCACATAGAAGTAATGATCATTAAAACAAGTACAACACACCTTCAATAGGATAAGCACCAAATTCACCGAATAAATGAATTTCTTTAGTACAAATGGAAAAAACATATATCAAAAATTTTCAAAGAATAGTCTTACAACATTTATGACATACACATGAAAGTGTGTTGGCTTAATGAGCTTTGAGTATTAGGTGAGATTTCCAAGATACATCGATACAATGAAAACCACTAGCTCCAAAAGTGGAGCGTTAGAGCTACCAATTTCTCCTCAAAAGAACTATCTTCCTCTATAATAACTGGTTAGAGGATCCAAGGTGAAAATTCCTTTGCTTGAGATATGAGGGTGTATATATAACAAATTAGGTGACTCTCTACCTCCCTTGTGACTCTTGGACTCCCCTCACGACTCTTGAGCTTCCATATAACATTTAAAATTTAAATGAGACTCTTTGGCTTCTACATGACTTTTCACATTCTATAGGTGACCCTTAGACTTCCACTCTACATTACATTTCTCATATTATTGAAAATTACATAATTACATCTATAAATGATATGGAAAATGATGACTCATATGCCACGTTGAAGTGACACCTTGACAAAGCATGACATGGCATTGATGACATGGACTTGATTATGATGTGGCAATGCCAAGCCACTCTTTATGTTGCTATCTTTGTATCTTCTTGAGAGATGATACATGCTCTTCCTCTTCCTCCTCCATAAGACTTGAAGATAGGTATTCTTCACTATGGTCTTGATCTTCAATTGCTGCTGCAATCAAGTGTCCCTTCATCTTCTTGTTCAACGATAAAATTATCTTTGCAGCCTCATAATTGTCCTCTAGTATAGTCTCCTTCTCCTTCTCCTCGATCATAATCTTGTCATGTGAAGATGTAGTACTTGCAACTAGAAATCATTGATGACAATATGACATTAGCTTGAAAAACTCCTAGCCTAACATGCTTCATGAAAATAACTGATTGAACATGAATCAATTACTAGATTGGGAGGAATGCTCAAGGATTGCGCAGTGCATAGTTCCAGAGGCCATGAGTGAGATATTAAGGCTTGTGAATATGCAATGCGCAACACTGGAGGCCTGGGATGGAAGATTGCGTAGTTGAGGGTCACAATGGGGTAGGTTTTCCCACTGTGACTGAAGAATGCATAGTTTAGGAGAGAGGGATGCTAGTAGATTACACAAATGAACATTTCAAGAATATAGGGAGGAAGAATGCAGTTTGGGATCGTTGAATGAGCAGAACGAGACTATTAGGGAGGCTTGATTGCACTGTTTTGGGGGTCAAGAGGCTAGGATTGAGCACTGTGACTATGCAATGTGGTAGTCATTAGTGGAAGGAACTATGCATTGCATAGTTCCAGGAGGAAAGGGTACATGCTTGAGGCTTGCCAGTACACAATGCATAGTTCAAGAGGGCAGAGTGTGCTTAAGTTGCTCGGGAAGAATATCTTCCAGAATTTGGCTAAGTGTGGTATTAGTGAAGCGTATACGAAACCAAGGTTTGATTTGAACATTATCAAAACTCATAACAATTGACGAGATAACATTGGACACTTAACACTCAGAAACAACATGGTCCCCTTATTGCGACAAAAAAACACCATACTATTCCAAGTGCAACACTTAAGGTACACTTTGGAGTGACAGTGATGACACTTGTGCAAAAATGCATTAAATTTTGGGAATGGGTCTAATATATGTATGTATGATAAACAATACCCATCGACATCAAAGTTTCTTCTTGAAATGAACCATAACTTCGCTCTTGCAATGCGCGACATTTCCTATGTCAAAAGACGACAGTTGATTTTCTTCACAAAAGGACTATGAAACTTAGAGAATATACATGGGATGACTCTTACTACTAGAAACGACAACTTGAAAGGTGGAAGTAGGCTTAAAAATTTGAACACAGGCAAAATTTTGGAGGGTGTTGTAGCAGCAACATGTCCCTAATTTTCCATAGGAGGTAAATGCCACATGTCTGTATTTTTTCATAGATGTTAAGTGTTACAAAGAAGTTCACATTGAAATTGGTGGCTACGTAGATTCATTTCGACATTCCAAATATTATTGAGCGAGGAGAGAGCAAATAAAATGACCTAATACTACTCTTCAATCCTAGATGTAATACCATGCTGAAATTCGTTTACAAGTTAGAATTTCTAATCATGATAATTACTTGTGACAATTATTTATGTTTCTTTTACACAAGAGACAAGAGATGCTAGAGATTATGCTAGAGGCCAAGGAAAAACCCATAAGGGGAAAACCAAACAATAATTTCCTTATATATTCTTCATCAACAAGAAAAAATCCAAGTAAAACTAACCAGTGATCCAAGTGCCAAGTTATCCCTCCAAACTTTGCTATGTTTCCTTCACAAGGTAGTCAATCAATCACATAAATATAGTGCCATAGTGAGCTTCAATACCACATGAGTATGTGCCATATAAAACTTTCATCATCACAAAAGGTAGTCTTATAGGAATTTCACATCATCATAGAACAAAGTATTACAAAATCTCACAACATCACACAAGTATAATGCCTCAAATTGCTCGTCTTCTTACAAGATTATAGTTCCACTTTCACAATAGTATGTTTCCTTAGATATCACCCTTTATTCTACCTATGAAATATCAGATATATGCCTTGAGGATGTCTCAGATATATACTTCAGAAATGTCTCGGATATTCTCTAGAAGGCTTGCTCTTGCACGTCTGAAAAATCTCTCTTCATGCCACAGAAAGATGCTTCAAAATCCATCCTTGATGGAGATGAAATGACTCTATTTATAGTTGTTTATTCATGCAAAGAGATACGTCTATTGGGCAGGCTGACTTGTCATTTGGAGGAAGGACTTGGTAAACTTGGAGGGAAAAATGACACTGTAAAAGATTCAATTTTTCTTCTTTTACAGGGGTCAAAAGAACATACCCTTTTAAATTTTCTTTTGACCAATATAAAGCATGAAGAAAATGATAGAAAATAATTTAATAGTTTTTCTCTTCATATTTTACATAAAATACATATTCATATAAGTACAGTGATAATTATGAAGACCAAACCTAGTTACAATTTCAACATGCATGATATCAAGGCAAATTCATTGAGGCTATCGATGCCCATGGGTAGAGAAGGAATGCCTAACCATAGAAAGATGAGCTGAACTGATTGCGTCAAAATCATGACTTGTAAGATTTGCCTACTAGTCATACTCAAAGTTTGTTTTCCTATTTAAAAGTTCTTTAATAAAGTTATAATCCCTATAGAAGGACAAAATGGAAAATTTATAAGTATATATGTGTTTTTCTTATATATAATAATTAATCAGGAAAGAAAGATTCCTGGTACACTTGAAAGTTATAAACTTATATCATTTGCAATCAAATTTTATATTTCTCTTATTGTTTGATTGATAGAGATAACATGTTCTTCTAATGTGTCCCCAATTATTGTGGCTAGACAACAACCCCCCATTTTGTATATAGTTTCTAATAAAAATGGGGACCCTTTAAAATTTCATACTATGGATTTAAGTTCCTTTTGCATGTTATTCCCCCTTGCTTCCTACCTTTTCCTTTTTATTTCTCCTTTTTTTTTTTTATATGAACCTTTCCTTGTTATCCATTCTCATGTATATCACTTCCCCTTTGTAGTAAATCCACTACTAAAACTCCACCTTCTCTTAAAAGACATTGTAAAACCAAAAAATTGCCTAAGTCTTTGAGGCACTGCCAAATAATGTACCTTTTACCATCCTCAAGAATGTAACTCCTGTTAGCGCTTGGAATTCTACTCTCAAGGCTACATCAAACCATTTCACCTCGTAGCTAGCCCTACGAGGTATGAGAAGGCTCTCTCGGGTCAAAACTCGATGGATTTTGTCAATAGGATGAGTTGACCAATTAGGAACAATGATTTTAGGCTAGTAAACTGATAAGGGGGATTGATTTGAAGCTTTTGGGTTTTTTGGTGGCAATTGGAGGGAGTGCAATTCAGGGTGCGGGGATTGAGCTCAGTTTTTGCAGGTGATTCCTTGGGGCAAGGTAGGAATCTATGCTGATGCCTTTAGTTTGAAAGAGATGATCAGGAGGAAAGGAGAAAAGCTAAAGAGGGCAAACAATGATTTGAATCCTCTCTAGACGGTGGAAAACATAAAATTTAAACAAAATTGAAAGCTGAGCATGACATGCATGGATTCAAACTTTATCACTTCTTTTGTTTAAATAGCAGCAAGAGA
>APFE030736169.1:0-14742 GCA_000404065.3 Pinus taeda | reverse complement strand
ATCAATTTTAGAGTATCTCATTAAGTGGAAGAACTTACCTGCTAAAGATTCCACATGGGAGGATTAACATTTCATACAAAAGCATTTGGAACTACTCAAGCATTGAGGACGACACTTTTTTGAATGAGAGGGGCATGTTAGGTCCATAAAATACTAGTATAACCCCCATATTGTTATTGTTGTGCTCCATAGAAGTCCAATATTGTTATTATCAAGCCCTTATACCATTATTGTATGTAGGGCCTAATTATATTTTGACCCTTTAAACTCCTATATATACCAAGGAGGTCTTGTCATTTGAATGATCCAAGAATTGTTCATTTATGTGATGTAAAGGGAGGTTTCCCCCTTGAAGTGGCTTATTATCGAGTTGTTGATCTATCATTTCTTATGTTTATGTGCTATTTTTAATCTAGATACATAACAAATTTGCAGTGGAGAAACAATTTTATGCAAATTAAAATACTTGTCTTTTAAATGAGTGCAAGTAGCTATACACCTTCTATGTTCCACCTAGCCATAAACCATGTTATTAATTTTCTTTCAACAATAGGTCACCCCCAAGTTGGGCCTTTGACTCCATGGGAATGAACTCTCCCAAAATATATTACATACCCAGTACCAAAAACCACCATCCAAGGTACCAATCCTAACAACCTCCGACCAGTAATATTGTGGCTTCCAAGAGTTCCATTTCCCTCATAGGCCTTCGAGGTACCCTTCTAGGCCTCACATAGCTCAGGTACCAAGCCTAAAATCCTCAAAACAATAGTTATTATGGCTTTTATGTGTACCACTTCCCTCATAGGCCTCCAGGTACCCTTTAAGGCCTCACACAAATAAGGTACCAAACCTGGCAACCTCCAGCTAGCAGTCTTGTGGCTTCCAAGAGTTCCACTACCCTCATTGTTGAAATTTGGTTGTCATTGAAGTCAACTCTAGAAGAAGCCCCACTTCTCCCACTTTTTTGTGGGAAATTAACATGAAAATGCATTCTATACCATGATAATCAAATGCTACTTTTCATTCCATTTCCATCGGTAGGTGGCACACAACGTAGCTCCTCACAGCTGAAGATATATGCCACTTCGAAGAAATTAGACCCCATTTCTCGGGCCAAATCCCCACCGATTTGATTGGTGTCCATTGAAAATATTTCATTTAAGAAGTGGTTATAACAATCTTCCATTTGAAGGGATTTGTTAGTTTCTAGGTTGTTAAGGATTGTTGCATTCACAACTAAGTCATCTCCAACTATTAGGGGTGATTTTTTTTAAAGGGTCAAACTTAACTTCTTTGATGGGACAGGTCGACCCCATAAAATTCAAAATTATATATTTTTTAAGATCAGGTCAGCCCTAGATATTAGGGATTCTTGTTAAAGTAGAGATGTCTCCCCCCTCTTGTCCCCCCTTGCAAATGTATAATAAGGGAAGTCATGAGCCCTTGAGGAGATGATTCTTGACAAGTAAATAATGTGAACATTGCTCTAAATTTTTTAAGGTTATGGATATTGTTGAAGTTTTGAAGGAGGGCCAAGAAGAATCATCATTTCTTAGTTTTTATTTATATTTTACTTTTGTGGTGACATGCTAGGCTAGACCAATTTTCTGAGGGTAATCAAAGTTTTTTTAAGACCATGTTCTGAGATAATCTATTTTCCGAGTTACTATTTAGGCTACAGTTTGAGGCTATGTTTAGGCCACAGTATACAATAGAGGGAAGGTCTATTTACACTGCATCTAAAAGGGAAGATTAAGGCTTAATAAGGTTGTATTTCGGATTAATCACATTGTAGATATTTGGTCAAAAGTTCAAACCAACTTTCCCAGCATAGCGCTTCCCAATACATCAGGATCAATCCGATGTAGGAAATTCACAAATCTCACAAAATAGGTTAAAAATAAACAAGAAGCACCATACCTAGTCCCACAAACTTTAAGATCTGCTAGGGGAAACCTAGTTGCTATAAACTCCGTCGTTATGCATCAAAGGTTGTGTAAGCCATTAGTATAAGGGAGTAATCCTAGCATTTAATTATTAATTAAATTAATTACTTTCTAACTGTTTTTATAGGGATAGAATTTTATTTTATATTATCCATACTAGTTATAAATTGTGTTTCGGAAACTAGTTTTGAAAGAATTACCAATATTACTAATTAATTTGTAATTTTTAGATTCTTGTCATATTAATAAAATGTAGGAATAGATTATTAATGAGATTATTAATGGTAAAATAGAAACCTATAAATGAATCAAAATGAGAACCCAAGCATATTTATATAAAAAAAAGGGTTGGAAAAGGCATCAAAAAGATTGCATGAAAAAAGGTAGAATATAAGAGAGAAAAAACATAGAACAAAAAAAGTATGAAAATAGAAAAACAAAGGGAACAAACAAGAGGAGAGGGCAGGAATCCAGATTCTGCTTAATTTCCAACCATCATCCCTATTGAGATTGATATAAGTTTTCTCAATCTCAATGGCTTCTCTTGGCTTCCGATGATGGAAATGATCAACCCTGACGATGACCTAGGTATCCTTAATACCAACATCGTGCTTCAAATTCGCAACATGTTTAGCTAATGTTTGCCACATGTTATTGGATTCTTTGGTTTATGGAGCAACCAATATCACCAATGTAAGGAATCCCACATGAGGATGGAATTGAGTAAAAATCCTTCATGTCTTTAGTGTTAACATGATCTTTAACGGATTTAACAGAATTTCTAATGGTGTTAAGGGGATAGAAAGTGGCAGTGATATTATTCTTTTTAAGAACATGGGAACTATTATCTACAGCCCCTTGGATGAAGGGAAGTAACACATTAGAAATATGATCACCATGAGAGGCTTAAAACAAGATTATTTAGAATCTCTTTGGAATGCTCTGAGGCCCTGATGTCTTTTGTAGCCATTATTTTCAAAAACTTTCATAAGATGATATTTTTCTTCTTTTAAATATTTCTCATTAGAAATCCTAGGAGCGTAGGTGGAAATAGTGTTAAGAACTCCTACCTTCTGGGTAGGAAAATGATGAGAAGTGGCATGGAGATGTTGTTCTGTGTGATTTTTCTTGTGGAAAACTTGGTGAGAAATGAAACCATCTTCCCTTCAAGAGAGGATAATACTGAGGAATGGAAGGCACCCATTAACCCCAACCTCAATCATGAAATTGATGGATTCAGATTGGGAATTAGGATGGTTGAGAAATAGATCCAATTTATCACGACCATGGGGCCAAATGACATAAGTGTCATCAACAAATCTCTTCTATTTCTTGGAGTGGAACAAAGTAGAGGCCAAATCTTCTCTCTCAAAATATTCCATGAATAAGTTGGCCACTATAGGGGAAACGGGGGAACCCATTGCAACCCCACAAGTTTGTTCAAAAAACTCACCTTGGAAGCTGAAAAAAGTGGAGGTAAGGAAAAGACCTACCAATTTGGTCGTGTCATTCTCAGTTATCTGATCAATGAATTTGATGGCCTCTTGAATAGGGATTTTTGTGAAAAAGGAAAAAACATCAAAGCTTACTAAAAAATCACCTGGGTCAAGACTAATATCTTTCACCTCATTGATGAAGGATGCAGAGTCTTTGACAAAAGAATCATTGTGACCCACAAGAGGTTTGAGTTTTTGAGCCAGGAATTTAGTAAGAAGATAAGAGGGCCCACCTCTCTTGTTAACAATAGGTCTTAATGGGACCCTAGTTTTATGGACCTTCAGGAGGCCATAAATTCTAGGGGTAAGGGGATTTCTTTCAATCAAATTTTTTCTAATAGGATTAAAAAGAAATGTTAAATTTTATTGCTTGTGCAATATCTTTGGAAACTCTTTTAAGGGGATTCTTTTATGGAGATGGTCAATCATTTTGTAAACATAGTCAGCTTTATCAAAGATAAGAATGACCCCTCCTTTATCATCTTTTAGGACGACAATGTTGGGGTTATCCCTCAAGGCTTTACGGGCAAGAAATTAATTTTTGTTAATGTTGATTTTAGGAGGCTTAGATTTCCTAAGAACAACAACACAATCTTTCTGAATCACCTCCTTAACATTATCGAGAAGGTCATGAATTTCAAATTCAATGTTACAAATAATGTCATTGACTGAAATTTTTCTAGGGGCCAGGGAAAAATTAAGACCTTTATTTAAGAGACGAACAACAAAAGGATCCAAATCAACACTTGAGAGATTAATCACATTTTTAGAAAGACTTAGGGAATTACTATTATTATTATATTATCATCATCTCATTAATCATCTGGGACATTATTCCTCGAAAACATTTTTATTCCTTTTATTATAATTAATAGGAGAAAATGATATTACCTCTATTTTTATTATTAAGAGAATTATTCCTAGAAACATATTTATTCTTATTATTTATAATTATAGGAGAATTAATATTACATCTATTTTTTATTAGAAACTATAATGGATTAAATTAGAGTTGTTAGGGTTTATTTAATTATATTGTTATTAATATATTCATTAAAAAAATAAAAGTTGTTTACCAAGTTACTATCACGCATAAGGATGCTATGGAGATTACTAAGAAGGGATGAAAGAGAAACTCCTGGGGGAGCAGAATTGGGGGCGCTAACTGAGTGAGAGAGAGGCTTGGGCTCAAACTGACATGATAAGGGAAGTTGGGAATGGTTAGCAGATAGGAAGGGAGGGTTGTTGGGTGCGAGGGAGGAATCTGAAACGAGATCGAACTGGGCCGGAGCGGGTTAAAAGTGAGAAGGAAGGGGATTGACCAACTCATCGAAACTAGATTGGTCAAAAGAAATGAAATGACGGATGAAGGAGAGGAGGGTAGACTTGGTAACTGGGAGAGGAGAACTGGAGATACCCCGGTAATTTCCAGGGTTGATCATTTCCATCATCGGAAGCTAAGAGAATCCAATGAGATTGAGAAGCATTCTATCAATCTCAATAGGGATGATGGTTGGAAATTAAGTAGGAGTTAGATTCCCGCCTTCTCCTATAGATTGTTCCATTTGTTTTTCTATTTTCATATTTTTTTGTTCGATGCTTTTTCTCTCTTCTATTCTACCCTTTTTCATGTGATCTTTTTTATGCCTTTTCTAGCCTTTTATTATTATTATTATATATAACTATGCTTGGGTTCTCATTTTGGTTCATTTATAGGTTTCTATTTTATCATTAATATCCTATTATACTATTAATATTATCCTATTATAACATTATATACAATTAAGAAAGTATCAAATAAATATAGATTACTTAATATAAATTAGCAAATTAATTATTAAATTATTCCTTGATAGAGGATATAATTCAGTAATTTAGTTTCAAATGGACCTTTGATTTGAATGATAAATAATTAGTATTATTAAATAAATATATGATGTACCAATATTATTGATTTTCGTTTTTGGTATATATATGTACTTTTATTAATAATCACATTAACAAATAATATTTTACCTAATTTAACTAATTTTCTAAAAATAATAGGAATTTAATATATCTAGGATATTATTTGTATAATGAATTATTAAATTATTTATTTAATAGAAATTATTAAATTTATTATTAAATATTTTAATTTCATTTGACCATTAGATTTAAAAGAGAATGCTTATAAGTTAAATATTTTATATTATTAAATAATTATATGGTATACCAAGGGTATTATTTGAATATAAATTAGTTAGGTTTTTAATAGATATATATACAAGTACAGGTAACTAATGAATATTTTATTTACCAAATTTAACTAATTTTAGAATAATATTAATTAATAAATATAGCAAGGATTTTATTGGTTTGACTTGGGTCAATAGGTCAAATTAGTCGTTGGAAATATAGCCGTTGGAGTCTCTGCACACACTATTTAACTAGCTAAGCTGGATTGGATCTTCACCTTGTCCTGACGATGAACCACACTGGTTGGTTCGAAACGCGTCGACAAATTATTTTCTATGTGATTTCGCCGAAAACTCTCTAAACAGTATTTTATTATTAATCTAATTGCCTATTATTATATGTATGACAGTAATTTTACATTATATTATCCTGTTTTCTTCAAACTATTGAATACCAATTTATAACTAATAATTATAAATAAATAAAATTTTATCCCTATAAACACTACTTTATCCCATAAGAATATTGAAATTAGAATTAATTAATTAATTAATTAATAATTTAATACTATTTCTCCTTAACTAATTCTTAACAACCTTTTCCTAATAGCTAGTTTATAACGGTTAGTTTCGTAACAGCTAATTCCGAGTAAGGATGCTTCTCTGCTATGTAAACCTTTGTGAAGATTGATTTTTCCACGGTTTGTCTTGAGGATGAGCCACATTAGTTTGTTCGAAACGTCAACCAAATCTATACAATGTGATTAATCTGAAAGACAACCTTATTACCAATATGGATCACAAAAGTCTAAGATATAACAATATTAAGGCGTGTTTAGGTCGTAGTTTAAGGGAAAAGTTAAAGGGAAAAGTAAAGCCTATTTAGGCCACATTTCAAGGGTAGATCTGACGACTAATATCAACACATATTTGAGGAAACATAGTGAGAAAGGAGGCACACACATAGTGTCACAAGGATCAAGTTTCATCTTCTACTATAGCATGACTAGGCCCCTTCAAAATTAACATGAAAATCTAAGGTATGAATCTTGAAATTTCTATGCCAGAGCCTTTTTATTAAAATTGTTGGGGTTGCACATCTTTAAGGATTGTTGTACATTGCAAATGATTAGATAAATATTTTAATAATATTTTGTACAAAGGGTTGATGATTTAAAATTTAGATCTACAACAACACTTAATTAAATCATACCTGTCAAAATTTAAGGGGTAGACTTGAATATTGTGTTAAAATTAATTAAGTTGTGAACCCAAATATGAGAAAGTATTAGCAGGGACAACAATGAAGTTCCATTGATAGTGACTAAATTTTATTGTAGGTTGGTCACTATCCCTCGTACAAGATCCCACAAATTCTTTTTCTATCTTCTAGCTTCAGGGTGGTAGGATGGTGCAGATTGAAGTCTCATTTAGGTTGATTCCTAGAACACTTCAAGGTGGTAAGGTGGTGCTAGGGAAGAAAATTGATGCTACCAAGGTTTTGTTGCATCCTTCTAGTTGGTGATGGTAAATCTAGGGTGTTGGTGTGTCGTTTTAAGGATTTGGTGCTCCTTGATAAATTTGAATGCTTCCCTAACTAAGTACTAGGGAGTTGGTGCTTCCCTTTAGTTGTCCTTGATAAATTATTATACTCATAAAATATATTAGAAATCATTCCATGGTTTTGTCCTACATTGAGTTTCCACATAAAATTTCTTGTTAATTGTTCATATGATGTAATTTTGTGTTGATTTCTCTATTTATGTGATTTGATTCGGTGCTAATAATATTTAAAGCTCTACAAGTGGAAAATTAATTAAAATAAGTGAAACAATGATTCAACCCCCTCTTAGTATTTCCAGCGATTAGTATGAGAGCCAAGTTCCTTCACAATAATCTAACCACTAGAAGGTAGATCATGGAATGCACTAGAAATGGAACTCCATTGTTTGATGGACAAAACTATGTGTTTTGGAGCAGAAGGATGAGATCATTTGTGGAAGCACATGGATTTGATGTTTGGAACTATGTAAAAAGTAGATACACTGCACCTACTTCCCCTCCAATGTATGATGCTGGTAAGAAACTCTATGAAAAGAATGCAAAAACAAAGAATGTTATGTTAAGTGGTCTATAAATCTAAGTTTATGTGAAAGTAATGTATTGTAAATCTACAAAAGAGGTTTAAGACAAGCTTCAAAGAATATATGAGGATATAAGAAATTTAAATAGGCTAAGCTTCAAACCTCCAAAGGACAATTTGAGCATCTGAAAATGAAGGAAGATGAAAGTATTGTAGCCTACTCCTCCATGTTCATGAAATAATAATTTCCATGGAAGGATTTGGAGATGAAACAAAGAGTAAAGTGATTGTCTGAAAGGTGCTATGAGATATTATGATGAGATTTGATTCTAAGGTCTAAGTTCTAGAAGAAAGGTCAAATCTAGGTACAATGAGCATGGATGAGCTACATGGAATAATTACAACTTGGGAAATCAGAAAGGAATAGGAAAATCTATTCAAAAGAGAAGTAACATTCAAGAAATTCAAGACATCTAAGAAAACAAGGAAGAAAAAGAAATAGTCAAAGGCAAGCTCGAATTGTAGCTGTAGCGATGATCCATATGAAGAAGTATCCAACTTTGTGAGGAGTTTGAAGAAAGGAAATGGCAAGTAAAAAGGTAAGCTTCCTTAGAAGTGCTTTAATTATAGTAAAATTGGTTATTTTTCTTTGAAATGTCCTTATGCAAAGTGTTCAGATAGCGATGAAGAATAAGTAGCTCCTAAAAAGGAAAAGAAAAATTATAAAAGACAAAATAAATAAAAGAAAAGAAAAATATTTAAGAAAAGTCTCTATTTCAAAAGAAAATTCTTCATCTGATGAGGAAATCCTCATATTCTTCATCAATACTACTTCTAAACAACCTGAAATGAGATAAAATAATCCTCTGGAATTTCCTCGAGATGGGCCTTAGACCGAGCTTAATTCTTCCTCACAAGGGCTAAAAATTTATCTCAGTGATGGGTCAAATTTACCTTAGGAGATGTGCCAAAATCTACCACAAATTTCCCTTAGAATATGGATGAAAAATCACTTTCAAAGTTTCCCTTAGATATTCCAAAGACTAGTGAATATGTGGCTCTATTTATGGCTCAGATATGACTTTAGATATACTTATTGATCAGTCCTTAATACCACCTCATATTCATCCTTGAATTTTCCTCAAACTCAATCCTAACATGTCATTAATATATTGCCTCAGTAAGCCTTAGAGATGCACAAATTATTCCTTAGATAGGGGTCAAATTTGTTTCTTCGAAACAATAGCCCCACCTCCTTAAAATGACCTTAGAACCACAACCTATTTCTCAACATTTCACCACAAAAATAAAAGAAAACCATAAGCCAAAAACCCTTTAGAAATTCGGAAGCCTCAAATCCATGGGATTTTTAGAGCTTGAAAGAATGAATTTTTTATGATCCATAATGCCAAATGTTGCCTTATATTTATACTAAATGGATAGGGGTTAGTTTTGGAAAACTTGTGTCATAAGACATAAAGATGTCTCCCACAAATTCAATTTTTGTTGGAGCCAATTTGAACTCTTAGAGAGAATTAAATTCAAAAATTCAATTTACATAAATTCACCCTTTTGAAGCCATTCCAAAATATAAATTTCTTCTTTTCAAAATGATTTGGTCAATTTCCAAGACCCACATAATTAGTCCAATGATCAACATATTTTTCTTAAATTTTAATAATGGAACATTGGACCAAAATATCATTTATATTTGGGCACCATGACGATAACATTAGGGCTTCAACTTTGAGAATGCATATCTCCTCAATCATGAGGAGTTACGTGGCATGCCACATATCGTTGGAAATGAAATGATGAGTAAAATAATCCTATGATAGTGTTGCATGCAAATTTATTGTCCGTCACATCCATTTACCTCAACAAGTGTGGGGCATCTTCTTCTTGTTTCTTGGGTTGACATCAATGAAAACCAAATTCCAATAGTCTCAACCTTTGGCATTGATGGAAACACACTTACTCCCCTTGCACTTGTTTCTCTCCCTGTCTCCATACCTTTGATCTTCATCTCTTAATATCTCTCACCCTTTGACATCAATGGCAAAGGGTAACTTACCCCTAACAAAATGTTTTCCTTTTGTCTTCCTGCAATATGCTTTAACCCCCCTACCTTCTTCTAGAGCTTATTTTCCATTGGTAATTCCAATTAATCCAATTCATTAACATATATTAAAATTGTTCAAGTAAATACTTTATTTATTTTCTTTGCTTCTTCCAAAAAGGATGCACTCTTACAACCAATTATGTCATCAATGAGAACATTTAACCATTTGTTCTTGATTACTTCTCTCCTAGTCATACTTTCCTAATGGGTTCCACCTGTCAACAAACATTATTGAAATTTACCCTTGACGAGAATGGAAATGAGCACTACTACCTACTAACATCAAGCCACTGTGAATCTTCCTTTCCAAAACAAATCGTCTGAAGGATATATCTTCAAATTTGTAACTACTACTACTTAGACTCCCCCTCTTCAACATTCATAATATTGGAAGTCTCTAGGCCAAATTGCTTAGAATGATATATTAACATGCTTTGCTACAACATCATTCTAAGCCTTGACATATTCCTTGGTACATGTATATTCATCACGGGCTCGTACCTTAAAAAATCCTAAGAGCATGACTGCTGATATTTCTTTGTTCACCTGTTCTTCTTGCTTTTGTTTTCTTCTCCAAACCTTCTTGTACCCTATATTAGAGTTATCCTTCTTGGAATATTCTATCATATATTTTCAATCATGAGTTGTATTTCCATAATTATGGCATTTGAAGCATTCAATGTTGAATTTGAATGAAGGAGCAACAATCATATACTTTTTTATGAAGGGGATATTTGGACATTTGTGTTATGTTCGTGTAATTTTTTTCTAGGGTTTTGATGATGACCTTGATAATCACCCTTGTTACAAGCTTTGAAATCCTTATCCATATGCCTAGAGTTAGTACATGAAAAATAATAACCATAAAGTATACTAGGGTGCTTAGATGGAATGACTTTCCTTGAGGTTGTGGATCTTCTAAAGGCATTCTTCCTTGGGGGAGGTTCAATTATTTGCTTATCAACATAACTCCTTGGAGCATCAACACTTTCAATGACTTTGGTTTTAGGCATCTCTTCAACCTTTCTCTGTGGGGGATAAAAACTAGTACCTTCACTACATGTAGCATCATATGCTTCTTTTTCCTTCATCTTTAAGCTAGAAATTTCTTGTTCCTTTTCATAAATGTTATGATTTTTCTTTTCAACATCCTATAATTTCTCATTCTTCCATCCTTGAGCCCATTTATTTCACCTATAGCAGCATCAATTTCCTTTTACTTGTGACTAAATTCAACCTCATACTTCTGAATAAATTTCTCTAATTGGCTTGTCATTTCTTTCTCTTTCTTTTCTGCTACTTGCACTTAATCTCTTAGGAGAGAAACTTTTTATTTGACTATACACATTTCCTTCTCTATTTTTTTAAGATCAATCAAGGCACTGATTAATTTTATTTCCCTATCCACTACTTCTTCTTCTTCATCATCCATTTTACATGAATTATGAACATCATCACCATCTTCGTCTTGACTTACACGCTTCTTTGAGTAGAGATTTTGAATCTTCTTCTAAATGATTTTCGTTGATGAGCATTAATCCACTTTAGCTTTCACATAATATGGTAAAGCACCTAGAATGACATTAATTTATTTTGCATTGTCCCTTCTTGATTCATTAATAGATGTGTCTCCAAAATGACATAATCTCTTACATAATAACCATGAGATTTCAAATATACTTTTGTTCTAGATTCCCATATTTCATATTATGTTTCATCGAACTTAGGAACTAGACAAACTTAATTCTCTTTAGTAGTTGTAACATATTTTGAGACTACTGCAATACTAGAGACTTCCTTTAATTCCTTTGAATGCTTGGTGGTTTGCTTCCTATTGTGGCAAAACAACAACCCCCCATTTTTACATTAGTATATACATAATAATAATGGGGACCCTCTACGTAAATTTTGGCCATTTTTCTTCCTTTGTGCTTTTATTTTGTTATTTTTGTGGGATTTTCATTTTTTCTTGGTTTTACCCTTTGATTGCTCCATTGTGTGTAGTTTTTTTCTAGCTTCCCAATGACTCTAATTGTGTTAAGTTTGGAATTAAGATTTGCAAATGGTGTGTTATCACATTGTTTAGTATGAACTGTTTTAAAAAGCATTGGCAATGGGAGTGTTAGCCAATTTTTTTAATAAACAAGGTTAAAGCGCTGACAAAGGGAGTGTTAATGCATTTTTGTAGAAATAGTCAATTCTTGTACAAAACAGTAATTTCGAGCGTAGATTCCGAATAGTTGGAAACAAAGTTTTAAAAACAAAAGAAGTTTTTTGTCTGTAACAGACTCATTTAAAAAATCCTCTTTTAATTTTTACGCAGTTGTAATGGTTTGATATATTCTAAGGAATCTTTGAGACCTATTTTCCAGGGTTTTTCAATTTAGTCTTTTCCTGTTTTAGCCACTATTTTAAAAATCAATTTTCGAAAAACTGGGGATGAATTTGTGAAAACATAATTAGGTGTTTGTTGAAAATGGGTCCATTAACAAAAACCTCTCTCGGTTTTATAACATCTATCACAGTTTTGGAGTTTCGAAGGGATCACAAGACCCTATTTTTTAGGAATTCGTGAGGAAAAAGCTCATGGAAAATTGTTGACTTGGATGCCATCTCATCAAATTCGAATTGGTGGTTCTTATCTCCATCCATGACTCCAACAACAACATGATATTTAGATGCAGATAGGCTTGGAAAGACGTTTATGTGCATGTATTTGAGAGATACACTTTATCTCTTTTATATTTAGCAATTTATAATCTAGAAACTCATTTTAGTTTGTAGTCTTTTCTAGAAAGACAGGCTCTTTAAAATGAAACAGGGTTGGAATTTTTTGGCAGAACCTTTGGTACAGTATACACATTTTTTATCTCAATATAAATTACCGTGTTCAGTGTTATTTGTTCAGAAATTCATAGATTCTTGTTTGATGGTTTTCTGGTCTATCTTCTAGTAATTGCCATCCTTTTTTTTTTATTCTTTATCTTTTCCCCCATGTCTTCTACATTTTGTAAATCAGGTTTTTAAATTTGAACTCTATTTGTCATCTTAGTTTTATTATTTCCAAATTGCTATAGGTTTTCCACTTAAATATTTTTAACAAAATTCATTAATTGATGTTTTTGGTATTTATCTCTATCTACTTTTATCACAGCTAAATGATAATTTGCCTAGGAAAGTTGCTTCTACCTAGCCTTTGTATTTTGTTCATATAAATTGTTAGTATTAATTTGTTTTCAAACAGACTCCATGCCTGATGGTTTTCCCTGTCCTTTTCCATAACAACGTTGCTTAAATCCAATTAGATCTAGTCAATGTGTGGATTACATAACTAGTCAGATTTAATTGAATTATAAAAGGGACCCCCCTTCAAATTGAAAGGGATAGCTTTTAGTTCAAAAGGTTGGTTAGATGTTACCTTAGAGTTTTTCTCGCAACCAAAGTTTTCTCTAAGTAATAACATGGTGCTTATTCAAGGTTTAAGTTAATTTTCACTACCTAGACTTAAAAAATGTACGAAATGTATTTTACTTTTTATTTTTAACTAAGGTTTAATATTTAAATATAGTATTGTTTAATTTTAATTTAATTATATTTAATTAGCTTATAAATTTATTATTTAATTGGATTAATTAACCAAATTAATTAATTGGGAGTTTAAATGAATTTAAGTATAATTAATCAATTAATAATTTAATTATAAATTAACCTTATACAAATTTACCAACTCTAAAAGCTTATGTATATATAGAAACTATAATTAAAAAAGTATATAAAATAAAATAATTTCAAGTGTCTGGAGCTCGGATGAAAACTCAAATTAATTTCTTAACCCTTACGGGCTCCCAGGCCTCTGGGTTACCCTCTCATTAACATAGGCTACGGGCTTTAATATTAAATTGGTCAAGTCGAATGATGGTAAGGGGGGCTTCATTATTGTGAACATAATATGGAGGGAGGGCCCCACTCCACGTGGCAGTCGGGCTCCTCCCTCCCCTTCACTCCTCCTCCTTATCCTTATAAATCCATGGGCTTGTGGGCTGCCCCCTCCACTCTTGTCCTCCATTGTTAAAAGCTTACGGGCTCCTTTTACATATAGGCCTCATACCTTTTAGATAATTCTATTTGATATTTGAATTTTGACTATTTTAAATTGTCTTATCATTTATTTAATTTATTTAAAATAGTTTATTTTATTTTTTTTTAATTGTTTCTTTAATAGTTTTATATTTAATTATATATATAATTTATATTTTTTTTAAATTATAGTTTTAGTTATTATATAGTTTTAAAAAATTAAAATTAAATAAAATGTCTAGATTATGCATAGGTTTGTATTTTTCACAATTCTGACAATTTTGAAGAGTTATATTTTGAGTTTTATTTGGCCAAATGAAGCCTAGGATGGATCGTTGAAAATATAAAACCATGGAGAATATTTTGGCAATAGTTGCATGACTAAATTTTGTTATTATCTATGCCTAAAAATTATCAAAAAATGAAGCTCCAAATTTGTAACCAAAAGTAATTTTTTGGGCTTTGTTTTTGAAATTTCATTTGCCCAAAACTCCTGCTATTTAAAATTCATTCGAAGAAATCTTCCTTTAGCCAAAGAAATATTTACATGGATAAATGGGAACCTCAAATTTGTTTTGTTTTTAGTTATTTAATTGCATTTCAAATTGAGAGTTTGTTTTCCTAATATCTCGGACTTTAATTTTTATGTGCAAAATTTATTCATTTTATTTGCATTTTGATTGGTTTTTCCCGGGAGATGTGTTGAAGGGGATGAAACTAAAACATCTTGGAGAAATGTTGTTGCACCAAAAAAGGAGAAAAAGAGGAGTATAAGCTCCATATTTGATCAATCTAAAACTTCTTCCAACCACTCTCCATTTTTAAAATTTTGTTTGTA
>APFE030736162.1:0-10218 GCA_000404065.3 Pinus taeda | reverse complement strand
TTGTGAGATACAATGAGCTTCATATCGTTGATCTATACTCAGTCTATTTTACCAGTGATGTCTCATCTTCTTTGCACAATTTGTAGCCTATGACCATAGGTGTTCTAGCTGGCATGCAATATTCCAACCCGAAATTCTTCAAAGCTTCTCACAGGTAATGGGATAGAGAGATAAAGACCACATTTTTTTACTGATAAATTTGCAATCCTAAAAAGGAAATTTCACCTATCATGGACATCTAGAACTTTGTTTGCATAAAGTTTCTTAATCCATATACTGATTGTTCCAAATCAGTGCCAAAAGAAATGCCATACACATACACTACTAAAATTAGTAAAGTTCATCTTCAAAATTTTTGTATAAATTGTTGTCTACAATAACTTCCTTAAAGCCTTCTTGTTGAAGGTATCAATCTAGTCTTGGATACTAAGATTTGGGAGCTTTTTTTATTACATATAAGGCCTTTTTCATTATGAACACAACCCGTTCATATTTTATCAGTGTGAATCCTTTTGGCTGCTCATTCTAAACCTCTCCTTTGAGATCTCCATTGGGAAACGTAGAATTCACGCCAATATTATATGCCTTGATGTTTTTATGACTGGAAGAGGAAAGAAACATTCTGATAGCTTCCAGTCTAGATACTACTGTAAAGGTTTCCTTTATGTCTACCCCCTCTATATTTGCATACCCTTTATAGACCAAACAAGCCTTGTTCATAATTACTTGAGCCTGCTCATTTAGCTTGTTTTTGAAGAACCATTTTGTTCCTATGAAATATTTCTCTTTGGGTCTTAGAACAAGATCCCAATTGTAACTAGGGGAGAGAAGGCATTTCAATTTCTCATAGTAGAGTTTTGAGCTCTCAAGTTCTGATACTTATTATATCTCAAATTTTCATCTCTTTCAACCTTGGTCCTTCTACAGTCAACAACCTTATGTCCAAATCTCTGACATTTATGACAATGATCATAAAATAAATGTGAGTACCTAAGGGTTTAAGTTTCATGAGTCTGTGCATGGAGGTACCTCTATTGTCAGGATGATCAATTCATTATCCACTAGTGTGGTTCCTTGTGATATATGGAGTTATTATTCTAATGACGGGCTCCTCTATGGATTTCTACCTTTTATCTCCATTGATTCTTTCTTGATACATCTTTGCATAGCTCTAAGGCTCCTCAAGTCTTGTGAACCTAAAGCTCATCCTTCACATAGAAGATTAATGTGGTCTATATCATTCTAAGCGTGTTTTATTTCTTGAAAACCTTTAAATATTTAGAATATGATCTAGATTTGTTGTTCCTTCAAAAAAAAATCATTTATACCTTTATCAGTCTTCATTTTTGCAAGATTCATTGTGATAGAGATGACCTCTGCCCCAAGACTTGGAAAATTCTCTTCCCATTCATGGATCAAACCTTGAAGAATTTCTTCCTTTCATTTAGCTTCTTCTAATTTTACTTTCAAGGAGAAAATTTCATTTTTGCATGTTTTTGAGATTGTTTCCATATTTATCTTCAACAACTCATGTTCTAAATTATTTTTCTCTTCTTCTAGTTTCTCACATGTTTCTTGTTGTTCTTCTAGTATAAAGGATAAGCTATATTTTCGTTTAATGTCTTCTTAAATTTTTTCGTTTTGAGAAACAAACTTCTAATTGTCATAGTTGTGCATACCTTCTTAAACATGTTGTAGTTGTTCTTTTAGATACTTGTTCTTTCTCCTTGACTTCCTTAACTCATTAAGGGAAATGATGAGTTCCCCTTCAATATCCACTACTCCTACTTCTTCTTCTTCATCTTTTAGAGTGATTAATATTTTGTTTCTTGGAGTATGCTCCAAATTCCATAAGTAAATACTTATCTGAATCATCTTCTAAATATTTTTTGTTGTCTGAAGAGTTTTAGATGATTGATCCTCTTTGGAGTGAAGCCCCTTTTTTCTTATAAAAATTCTTCTTCTGATTTTTTTGAGATTATTTTCTAAATTTTTAATCATCTTCCTTTTATCTCCTTTCATTCTAAGGGAACTTGGATGAAAAATTTGCTTTCTTCCATAGTGAAAGTATTTAAAGGCTAACTTCCCTTTATATTTTCCTGACCCCTAGTTTAGTTTCCTATAACATTGAGCAAACTCCTCATCAAATTCATAACTCAAGAAATATTGATGAATATGATATTCTGATCCTCGACCTTCTTAGAAAGTTTGAACACTACTTCCTTGGGTTCACACTTGTCTCTTACTACTCTCATCTCATAATTTGTGAGAGTACCAACAAACTGATCCACATTGATATTCTTTAAATAAAACATTCCTTCAATAACAGAGACTTTAGCATTAGATATTATGGGTATATATCTTAATACTCTTTCAACAACAATATATTCCTTCACTTCTTCACTACTTCCTGTAATCATATTGGTTACTTCATCAACTATGAGAATGTATTCAACTATGCTTTCTTCTTCACTCCATTTTAAGCTTTCAACCCTCATTCTTAAGGTTTGAAGTTTTCCCTTCTTAACTTTGTCATCGATATCACGACCCTGATTGAGCTTCACCCACACTTCCCTGCAAGACTTACACTGGATAACCTTTATGAGTTCAGATTGACTAAGGCGAAAGATAATTTCATTATGCTATTTAACATTATTTCCATACATTTTTTTACAATTTTCATTAGTGGGAGGGACATCAAGGACATAATAATATACTAGCATAGAGCTACAAACATCTACTCCTAGAGAAATAAGATAATTTTCCATCCTAACTTTCTATATGGCAGAGTTTTTCCCATCAAATACTGGTATCTTTCTTGGTAAGCATCTTGAATCTCTTGCATAGACATAATTCCTTATGGATCTACTTTCTTGTGGTTACACTGTTCCTAAACGAAATTTTCTCTGGTACCAATGGTAATAGCGAGGTTCTTATAAATTTTAAAAATAAGTATTTAATCATTTCCTCTACTGTCAGTTATGTGTGAGAGACTTCATCCACAATAAAAATAAAGAACAAGATAAGGCATTCACATGTATATACAATCCATCACATGGGAAAAATACACATTTTGACACAGGTGTTTTATGTGGAAACCTAAAGGGAGAAAAACACCAACCTGTTTGTTGTTATGATGTAAATTAGTCACCTAATTAATTAAATCTAATTGTTTTTTAGCACCCAGTCAAAGGAGGCACCGACCCCCTTAAGATAGCAAGAAACTACTTTCCAGGAGGCACCAACTTCTTATGAATGCAGATCACTGCCTATTTTTTCCACTTTTCTACATTTCATACAGTTTTCAAACTAAAAACAAGGAAAATACATAAATAGAGAAATAAAAATTTGATTCAATACAGATCTCCTCTGAAATATTCCCCTTGCCACTCCTTCAACTCTAATCACATCCCTCTACAACATTGTGTCTATTTACACAACTTTCACACACTCCACTCGAAACTCTTCATCTCACACAACAATATTGTATTCCCCAAATTTCCTCTTTTGCACTCACAAGTTTTTTCCTCCCTGAATTGTGATCAATGTTGTCCCTATCAACCATCATTTTTTCATTTAGGTTACTCGTTGTTGCATTTAAAATATAGGCACTAGAGATTCATTAACCACTAATAATGGGCTTCTTTTTTTCACCCATCTTTGTTGCATTAAACCTGACAATGGCCAAATGAGTGTTTGTCAAATTTCCAAGAAATAAATCTCAGTCACACTATAGATTAAAGGAGCTCTTCCATTCAATTTAGCTTGTATAGACAATATGGCTCTTTACCACTAAGGACATACTTTTGAATTATCTTCCAATGACTAACACATAGCTCAAGCATGGGTCCTCCGAACTGTGATCAAACCTCTAGTCCCTGAGCCTTTGTTATTCGTTTAATACGATGAAGCCTACATGAGAGATCAAAGGTAGCTTATTTCCCTCAAGGCAAGCCTAACACTCATGTCCTAAAACAGGGTTACCCATCACCCTTTACATGGTGATATTGAGATTCTCTATTTATTCGAATGAGAAACTCTTTTATGTGCATTTACTCTTAGTTGTTGATTCATTCCTCCTTCATAAGCCTCTGTTCTACAATATCAGAGCCCCACATCTTGTAGCTTTATTAAGGTGATGTTATGAAACTGCGACATTTTGAGCCTCACCTTTAAACCCTATTACTTTTCATCTTATTTTTTAACCATAGGTCTAGGTTATGTGACTAGAATTATAGCTCTTAGGTGCTAATCCCTTGAAGATCTAGATAGGAAACTATCTCCTTGTGTTCTTTCTCTATGCCCTTTTTTGTTTGGGCTCCATGATCAATTTCCAACAACATCAGAAGCTCTCTTTATTTAAATTGTAACTATAGAGGAATTACGAAAACTCAATCCTCCAAAATCTACTTCCCATGTGACATCAGAAGCACCTTCTATCAGAAATTTCTTCAAACTATGATTATAGAGGAGTTACAAAAGCTATGACCTCTGAAATATACTTCCCACATGGCGTCTACATAGTACTTAGGTGCTAAGCCCTTCAGGATCTTTTCGAGGGCCTATCTCCTTGTGTTCTTACGCTCTACCCTTGAGTCTTTGGGCTCGACAACCAAGTGCCAATCGACATCAAAATCTCCTTATATGAAAATTTTCTCAAAATGCAATCATAGAGGTGTTACAAAATATCTGACCTTTGATATATTCATAAGATGACATCATTATCTTGTCATACACCACAAGTGGCATCTCATTAGTGGTGACATCTGTCATAGGATTTTCCGCATTAGGAAACTCAATAATGTCGAAACTAACTACCATGTGTCCTTTGTACAACCATGTCATGATGATGTCATCTACCACCATTAGTTCCTAAAGGCTGATCAAATGTTTCCATGTGTCCTTTCCAACGAGAGAGAAAGGGTCCTTGACCCTTTCAATTTGTAAATGAATTCCTCTATAAATCAATGCTCCCCCCAACCCTCGATGGTTTTAAAAAGGATGCATTAATAAAAAGTTATTAAATAAAGAAATTCTAAAGTTCTAAAGTTCTAAACCACTGAGGTTCCGATATTCTGGCTTTTCAACATCTCAAGGTAAGAAGTTGTGAAGTTCTGAGGGGTCTGAAATTCAGTTTTCTTCCTTTGTTTCATGCTATCTTAGCTTTCTTTTAAATTAATCTCTCAGGCTACGATATTCTAACTTTCACATGCCCTCAGCCTTTGACCCTCTCAAGTTATGAAGTTCTAAAATTTGAGGTTCTGATATTTGACCTGCTTCAATATTCTATCCTTCTAATGTCCCAACCCTTCGACCCTTCAAAGTTCCAAAGTTATCAAATTCATTGTTTTGATATTCAAATTTCTTCCCTGGTTCTGAGGTTCTGGAATTCGCTATGCTCCTAAGGAATTCAAGACCCTTACTTTGACTATCAATAACTTTTGATCCTGGCATCCACTTATGGACTTCCATATATCGTTGGAAATATTTTCAAAGTACATTCCAATGGAGAAGGTCTGATTCGGTCCTTGATTCCATTTTATACCTAAAACATGGATGCAAGCACTTTGTCATTATTTGCAGGTTGATTCTTCCTCTTATGCCTAGAATATGGTTCTTATGACCTCAATGCTAGTAAGGTTAACATCATTGTCAACATACCAAGTGCCACCAATCAATCAGATAATATTAATTGTCCAACAATACTTATACGAAATATCGTGCCAAAATACCTTAATATCAAAAACCCCATCAACATGTGCATGAGTATTTGTATTCCTCAAAAAATGTTATAAGTATAATATAATAAATCACTTTAAAATTACATGAGTCAACTCAAGATGTTATATCAAATTATATGAATGTAAATTTTTCTTTCAAATATGATGAATTATAGCTTAAGTATAAGACAAAAGCTACAAGACAATTGATTTACAATTGATTTACAAAAATTTGTTGGATCCTTTTCAATCTACAAATGTTATACTTTCTTGAATTACACCACTAATGTTATCACTGGTTATTTGGTTTTCACGATTTTAAATTTTAACAAAAGAAATGAATTGGGCAAACTAAATTTATATTAAAAGTATTATATCTTTTTCATAAAATAAGATTTCATAATTTATTTATTTTATTGAAATTTAGATTATTCAACATACTAAGACTAAACATTTAATTCCAACCAAAAATAATTTTTATAATTAGTAACCATTTAATCGGAATAAAAACATATTTTTATAACAATTTTATTCCTATAGTTCTATTTTTATTTAACAAAAATTAATATTTTTATCTATTAATTATTTACTAAAAAATCAAATATAAATATAAATTGAATTTTTTTATCTACTTTGTTTGAAATTTTTAAAGTTCAAATAAAATCTAAAATTTTTTGTTTTATCAAAATGGTTAAAACTCTATATTTAAAATATTAAAATAATCAAGCATAAACTAAGTTATCTAATATTTTAATATTTTACTTTTAAAAAGATATTAAAAAATAAAATTATACTAACATTCATTAAATTTATTTAACAAAAATAAAATGATATTCTATATTAACATTTTATCTTAACGCACATGTTCAAATCCATTTCTTTTCAATTCTTACACAAAATTGGAATGTGCAAATAAACTCATAGGCTTCTATTTTCAAGCATTGAATTTCTTTTTATTAGAAAATACATTTTATATACTCTATCAACATTATATTCTTATTTATATTATTATATTTCCCTATTCTTAAAAAAATTGAATGCAAGTAAGGGTGTTATGACTCGTCATTAGGTTCCCCAATTTTAACATTAATGAATTGGTGGGCCAAATTAATTATATAAATAGCGTTATAGTTTTTTTTACAAAGCCGTTAAAGTTTTTCATATTTTATTCATTTTATAAAGAAATAAATTTCACACGTAAGTGACCACTTAAATTTTAGAAAAAATTATTCTTTTAAAGGTACGAATGTCTAATATATTAATATTGTGTAATTTATTGAAGATATTACTTTAAAAAAAATTTCATATTTTTATAAATAATTAAATGTAACCTATTTTCTTTAATATTTTAATGTATTTTAATTTAATATAATATATAACAAAAATAAAAGACTTATTAAACACTACACAGATTTTTTAATTTCTTATATGTTTCAAAGTTGAAATTTATTAGTGCTTCCACAAGCTTACATTGAAAAAGTTTAACGAAAATGAAACACCTTTCTTCAAACACCATATTAACACAAAAGCTGAACTAAGATCTAATTTTAATCAAATTAGTTTCTTTACACATCACATACACACAATCTAAGATCTAAGTTGTAATTGTTAATTTTTTATTAAAAATCTAACTTATTTATTATATAATTCACATTGCATAATTTTATATTATATATAAACAATGCATATTTTTTCACATTTCACATGTGTTTAGGATTTTGAAATTTATAGACAATTGTACAAGCATACATTCCTACTATATAGACACATTATTCATATTCTACATAAAGATTAGGATTGTAACATCTTTTTTTATGTATTTAACATTTTGGTAACCTAAGCTAAGAGAGGCTAAGTCCAAGGTGTGATAATGAAGGTAAATACTTTATTATTAATTAAATAAAAATAAATTAATCACTTGGAAAACGAGACATCAAGAGATGAGATTCTTGCCAAATATAAATTAACCACTTGGAAAACAAGACACCAAGAGATAAGATTCTTGCCAAATAAAATTCTATTGGTGAATAGGAATGGATAATTTTTTCATGATAAGTCTTTTAGATAAAATTTTAGATAAGCTTAATGGATTCGGTGATAAATATCCATTAGGTCCCTTAGCTGGAAAAAGATGCTAAGTTTAACATAAACACCAAGAGATGAGATTCTTGCCAAATAAAATTCTATTGGTGAATAGGAATGGATAATTTTTTCATGATAATTCTTTTAGATAAAATTTTAGATAAGCTTAATGGATTCGGTGATAAATATCCATTAGGTCCCTTAGCTAGAAAAAGATGCTAAGTTTAACATAAAAGCCTTGCAGGAGAGAGAGGCAATATTTTATGGGAAAAGCCTCGTGGAAGAGAAAGGTGAGCAAGATAAACATAAAACACTTGCAGGAGAGAAAGGAAACATTTTATGGGAAAAGCCTCACGAGAGAGAAAGGTGAGTGTTTACATGAAAATCTTAGGTAAATGGATAAAAATATCCACCTAAAAGCAGGATGCCACTAAAGGAAAACATATCAGGAAAGAGGGTATTAAGTACCCATTAAAGGGATGAAGATAGGCAGTTGATGAATGGGAAGAACTCTCAACTTGAGGGTGAACTGAGGGAAGCTAGTTCTAGGTTCACTAGAGGTGCTCGATTTTACAAGTGACATTATTTCAATTTCTCTTGTCGGATTCCCTTGCATGGGATCTATTGTATGCTACTCCTTACCTTTTATATTGTCGAATTCTCTCAGCATATGCGTATAGCTGCATGTGTTATATTTTTTTAGGAGGATGATTGAATATTGATGAGTGAGACAACTATGTATGATGAATAATTATATTTCTAAAGTTTCCATTGTATAGTAGCTGGTTTAGGTTATTCATGCTAGGAGTTTTGCACCATGAATTGCATCCACTAAGGTTCATCTTAACTATTTATTCACTATGATTCATATTCCTTAAGATATATGTGTGAGTAATACTTTTGACTATGACAATAGGACTATGATCATGATATAGGGCAGTGCTAGCTTTAATATATTTATGATAAAATTTCCATTAATCTCTGTGTTGAGTTAGCAGAGGAATGAAATATTTATGCATAAGCATATCATGTGGAATGCCCATGATTGATTTGTATCTTCAAGTTGTAATGCACGCATAAGAGTTGACTTGGAATGTAGTAATAAAGTCTGTTCATTGAACCTAAAAGTTCACGTCCTGAATCTAGTGGAGCATAGTAGGTAGTCGGTAGTATTCTACCATGGGGGTAAGTGAGAAATGGTATCAAGGATGTAAGTTCAATATTGCAGCCTAAGGGCCAACCCACTTCTATACGATATGAATGAGATGTAGGTCCTAAAATAGGTCCTAAATAAATAAGAGATTTCACTCAGCATGAAATTGCTATATTTTAGAATCCATAAAGGATTGGAAGTGAATATTAGAATGAGGACATTGAAGCAATATAATATATAATATAATATATATGTTATGTTACAATATTATTTTGATTACTTGCAATCAACAGTAATTTTGAACTAGGGCGTCTAAAATCATGGATTTTTTTTAGGAGTGAAATCTCCTATATAGCTTGTCAAGAATGTAACAAATTGCAATTCCAATTGGCATTAAGGAATCAATTAAAAACAAAAGTATTCGATCAGATCATTAGATAGTGAAGGAAGAAGGGTAGAATATGTACATGCCTATATTGATTTTTCAAGCAATATTCTGATGAAAATTTTATTCTTATAATGATTTTGTAGATGGTAAAGTATGTATGAAGTGATACACACACACACACACACACACACGCACACACATATATATAT
Source organism: Pinus taeda (assembly GCA_000404065.3). Taxonomy (NCBI): domain Eukaryota; kingdom Viridiplantae; phylum Streptophyta; class Pinopsida; order Pinales; family Pinaceae; genus Pinus; species Pinus taeda. The sequence goes on along the minus strand of APFE030736162.1, from coordinate 666 downwards.
ATCTTGGAAAAGCTTGTATCATGCTATATGAAAGAATATAGATTAAAACATTGCAATGGAGTTGTTACTATGATACACTATGTTTAAGATCATACGAAGGCATTGAAAGTCCAATACAAACGTACTGATAAAATGTTTAACTAACATGCAATGTCATATTTATCAATGTATGCAAGGTGAAATCATCGCTGTAAAGTTTAAGAATGCCTTCTCTGAGATCATAGTCAATGTCTTCAGAGGAAGGTAGTATCACTAACAACAATTGATTATTGACAAACCTAAAATCGAAGCTAGCATTATAAAGATTATATGATGTTTTTTTTTTGGATAAATACACCTTATAAATAAACAGTAAGACAAAGTCTAAATGTGAAAAAAAAACTAATTAGGTGGTTGATGGAACATGGGAACCATGATGGATCACTAAAATGGTAATGGTAATCACCTCACTTTGTTAGAAACATGCGTAGGACTTTCGTAATGGTTAAGGGCTTTAAATAAATTTGAACCCACATGCACCTACAAGATGAAGTTCATAAAATAAAATGAAGAACAACACCTCAGGGAGTATCATTGGCTGCAAGGGTTATTGTGAAAAATAGTCAATATCTTCTACATAGTGGTTAGTTGAGTTTTGGAACCTTTATAGCTTGGTTCCATGTGAAC
>APFE030736161.1:101801-139407 GCA_000404065.3 Pinus taeda | reverse complement strand
ATATAAATATTGTATTTATTTTGCTAATAAAATTTAGTATATATGCTTAACTAATATAAAATTTAGTACATAGTTATATAAGTTTTATGGCCATTACCTGTTTTTCTAAATAGAGTTTTTTTTTAATAATTTAAATAATATATGTTATCAAAATTAATTTTTAACCCTTTATTTATGAAAGCGTGACTCCTTCTTGTTTTATGCTTTTTCACTTATTATTTGATTTATTTATATTGGTTAATTACATATTTTGATAATTTAATTCATATTTCTTCTATATAATTTGTGAATTAGTTTTTTAAAATTTTAAACTAAATTTATTTTATGTTAAATATATTCTTCACTAATTTTTTTTACCATTTTCAAAATAATTTTGCATATACATCGTTTATGTATATTATTTTTATTATATATAATTTTATCATTATTCTTTTAAATATTATGTTATCTTTTTCACATCTCCATAGCTAATAATTTCTTTTTTTTGGGTTAAATCAAGGGTTGAATGTTACTGTGGATAACCCTTTGGAAATATAGCTCACAACAGACTATGGTTATCACCCTATGGCACCATTTAATTTTATTTAACATACGATATGGTTGTTAATTTATAAGTTGATGCATAAGTCTTATCCATGTATTAATACTACTGTTGGAAAGAACACATGTAGACCACGTGGCATCCAGCCAAGGGGGTGACTTTCTCCTCTTCCCCAGGCCATCACATGGCAACCTTATCTGCATCCGCTTGGAATTAATTCCCTGTCCAGCTCCATTTTGTACGTGGTCGGTGGGCAGTCCAATCCCTTGACTTGCGCAGTAGATCTCACTTCATCCACGGCAGAGATCATCCCTTGCCATCCGACGGTGGCAACCCTTCACGACTTTCCACCTAATCCACCGGTTGTGTTGGTTCACAACTCATTTGGTTTGGCAGTTCACCGCGGCCTGCTCTGGTTCTACCCATGCATTCGGCTACAGGGATACAAACCCATGAAGTTGCTCGATTGCTAGCAGTTTCACCACTAACCATCAGGTAATTTTTGTTGATACAAGGTTTTGATTTGTTCCACTTTCATTTGGTATACGCCTTTCGATTTACTGAGGGATTACTCACTTTGCTAGTGTTCCTACACACTGCAGAATAGATGATATTGGAGGCTTCCTCATCTCCAAGACAAGAGTTCTCATACGATGGTTTCAAAATATCCTTAATGGGTAAGTTTAACATAGATGAGAATATTCTCCTGTGATTATCTTCTACAGTTCACAAGTTTCAACAGTTATCTAATTTGTTTGCATGGTCGTGTTTATGTAGGCTAGGCACCTGCTCCTCAGACGATGGCCTAGACTTGATTAAGGAAAATCCTACCACATCATGCGAGAGGTCCAGGTATGAGAATAGCCTTCCAGTCGTGGCTTGCCTGTTTGACTCAGAGAGTGGCTCTTCCAGCTTCTTTCATATTGTGATAACTAATGGATAATTTGGATAACTATTGGAGCGAAGGATGTTTGCATCCCATCATTGCTCCAAGTTTCTTTTATTGTAAGACATATGTAATCTAATTTCTAGTCTTGGGCGTCCGACGATAGTCCCCACTGCTCGGAAATTGTGGTTGTATAGTTTAAAATATTTACTGCGCCCTTGTTTTCGGCATGATGATACTCTTATTCTGTTGGTCTATAATTTATTATGTTGAACTGCTATTTTAAATGCACAGATGGGTTCCTTATTATATTTTGTTCAAAAGAAATGTTATGCCATGGCTGGTCTGTACATGGATGTAGTTTTCTCATTTATTAATTCATAGTCTTTAAAGATGTCAAGCATTTTGGTTATATTTCTCAACAAATGTATAGCTCTGTGGTGTTTTATTCTTTCCATTTTGAAATTAGTTGTTTTACATGCATGCGCCTTTCTAGTGAGAGGGTCCAAGCTCCATTTTCCACTACAAATCCTAGTTTTCCTTCCCACTAGCTCCTGCTTGCTGCTAGGTCTCTTTCTTTATTTATTTCGTAGTGTTCAACACTGAAGTGTAGCAACCCTACCCAAACTGTTAACCATCCATGCCTGATGCTCAAGCTTTCATTTGGGTTTTTTCTCATTTGAGAATGGCTCATGGAGTAGGCCTCCTGCCGCGCCCATGTCGTGCTTGTTCCTACCCTGTTACAAGGGAACCCTTCTGGTGGCACCCTATACCCTGCACTGATCTCACCTTTTGTTGAAGGGTATTTCAAGGTTATTGCATGTTCGCTGAAAGGCAAATGATGGCACTGTCATTTATAATTATTAACTTAAGGAAAATATTTAGCCTTATAATTGCAATCAACTAAAGTATATCTCTAGGTTTTTTTAACCGGTAGTTGTACACGTTTTTTTTTTTTACTCAAGTCTACTCACATGTTGCATAGTATTCCTCAATTTTGTTAATAATATTTCCTAGGGCCGCCGCCTAATTCCCTATGTATTCTAAGGGTATTTCATTTACTTTCATTACTGTTGAATGAAAACTAAATGTTACCATTGGTATGGTACCTTTCAATAGTTTCATTCTGGTCACTATACCAAATGCTATTACACCCATAAACACCAAACTAATTTCTAGGCTCCAGCCTAAGAACAATTAGTCTCGAAAAGTTGATTACCTGAAAAGTTCTCTATTGGGTTCAAACTGCTTTATGGTAGGCTTAAATGTATTACTATCCCAAAAACAGTTCATCGACAGGGCTACCCATCCCCACCATTTTCCTGTTTATTTGAGTACTTTTATAGAAATTCTAAAAAGAACTGTGACCCACAGAAATTGGACAATTTTCTAGTTTCAAGTCAGTGTTGCATAGTTGTGTCATTTCCTATAGGTGTGTCTCCCTTTCTATGCTGTGATACGGTCACCTCTGCTCTCTGCAACTAGTCAACCACCCAACCATGAGATTGTCTTTCGAGACCAATCTCCCCCCTAGCTTGCTCAAAGACTACAACCTTTGCGAGTTGCATGCGCCCTGCGCTCTTACCATCTAATCATCACTAGACGTGGTAAGCCACCCCTTTTTCCCACTACCTGTCCTCTACAGCACAGTGTTTTTTCTTTCCCCCTTTCCCCTCCTTTTCCTGGAAACCATTCCACAGTCAGGGGGCAAGGCAGTTAGGGTTTGGCAACCGTTTCTTTGTTTTTTTTTTTAATATATTTAATATATTAACTTCTCTCCTCAGAAGTTACATGATATCCTTGTTACTAGGAAATCATTTCTCCTTTCTATTTTTTGAAAAAAAAAAGTAAATATTAATTAATTCATGCAACAGATAATAATCATCATTCTTTCATTTGTGTCATTTTTTTATTGAGGTAAATAAAATATTTACAATAGTCTGGGGATATGACATCTCCCCCTCCTGAAATTAGACATCGACCCAATGTCCTTTGGTTATAAACAGCCTTGGGTAAGCCTATTTCATGAGTTCTTCATCCTCCCAAGTGGCCTCATCGGGCCGAAGGTGTTGCCACTGCACTTTAACTTGGGTAATATCCCGCTTTTGCAGCGTGACTTCTCTCTAGTCGAGGATGCTCAACGGTTAGACCCAGATTTCTCCTTCCAGTTCTACCTCAATCTCCTGCCAATTAATCACAAGTTTAGGATCATAAACATATTTTTTTAACACGGAGACATGAAAGACGTTGTGGACTCGTATGTGACTAGGCAGAGCGAGTTCGTAAGCCACCAACCCAATTTTGGCTAAGATCTGGAATGGTCCACAGTATCGAAGTGTCAACTTAGCGCACCCGCTCCACTGCAATGTGCTCCTTTTTGCTCGTATTCTCTACACATGATCTCCGACTTGATACTCCTTAAACCTCCTTTTCTGGTTAGCGAAGTTATTTTGCCTATCCTGAGCTACCTTTAGATTAGAATGCACCCTTTTAACTACCTCCTCCATATCCTTGAGAATTTCAGGACCTAACATCAATCTGTCTTTCGGTCCACTCTAGCTCGAGGGGGTGCGGCACTTCAACCCATACAAAACTTCAAAAGGGCTCATTAGCAATGATGTGTGGTAGCCATTATTGTATGCGAACTCTACCAAGTGTAGATAGTCCTCCCACTTGGTTGGTTGCTGCATCACATATTCCCTTAACATATCTTCCACTACGTGGTTCACCCGTTCAGTTTTCCCGTCAGTTTGAGGGTGATAAGCCATGCTAAATTTCAACTAAGTTCCCAATTCTTCAAACAATGTTTTCCAAAATACCGATGTAAATTTTACATCACAGTCTGAAATTATTGTCTTTGGTAACCCATGCAGCTTAAATATGTTTTGCATGAATACATGGGTGATTTGCGCAACTCTATATGTAGATTGCATCGGTATAAAATGTGCTGACTTACTTAGCTTGTGCACAACCACCATGATGGAGTCATTATTTTTCTTTGACTTAAGCAAACCTGTTATCAAGTCTAAAGAGATGGTTTCCCACTTCCATTCCAGGATGCGTAATGATTGTAATAAGCCCGCAGGATGTTGGTGTTCTACTTTAATTTGCTAACATTATAGACATCGAGCCAAGTAACGAGCCACATCTTTCTTCATACCCAGCCAATAATATTCTTTTCAGAGTGTGGTGATCATCTTTTGATATCCTGGGTGTCTGGCATAATGACTCTTATGATACTCATCCAATATCATATTTTTAATATTGTTCTGATTGGGCACGTACAACCTTCCCTTATAATAGAACATTCTAGTAGCATCCAAAGCATAATCTGGCTATTTTTCTTTGCTGGTTGGTAGCTACACTTGATGTTTTAGTTGCTGATAAACAACATCTTGTTTGGCTTCCTTTTTAATCATTTCCCAAAGGGGATTTTCCCTTCACTGCAAGAAACCTCATATATGCATTTCAACTTCCGACTCAAAGCATCAGCCACCTGATTCGCCTTCCCTTTTAAATGCTTGATCTCAAAATCAAAACTGCTTAGAAAATCCACCCACCATGCTTGCCTTGCATTTAGAGTGGGTTGGCTAAAATAATTGGTTAGCTTGTGGTGGTCTGTCAATAACAGAATTTTTTTTCCCATAAGGTAATGTCGCCACATTTTTAGGGCATGAATCACAGCTGCCAACTCTAGATCGTAAGTAGAATATTTCTGCTCATGCTCTTTTAACTTCCTTGATTCGTATACTATCACTTTTCCTTCCTACATTAACACACCTCCTACCCCTTCCTTACTTGCGTTAGTGGACACCACATACTCTTTGCTAGGGTTAGCTATGCCTAGAATAGGTGCCATGGTGAGTAACTATTTGAGTTGTTCGAAACTTCTTTGACATTCAGGGGTCCACCTGAAAGTCCTTCCTTTTTTATGTAAAGATGTGATTGGATAAGATACTTTTGAAAATCCCTCTACAAACCGTTTGTAATAGCCTGCCAATCCCATGAGAGATCGAATGTCTGCCACATCTTTGGGTACTGGCCATTCCATAATAGTCCTTATCTTTTCAGGATCCACCGCAATCCCATCTTTAGTGATGATATGCCCTAAATATTGTATCTGCTCTTTAAAGAATTCACATTTACTGAACTTACCATATAATTCGTGTTCTCGAAGGGTTTGAAATACTAACCTGAGGTGCTCCCGATGATCCTCCATAGTCGAAGAGTAAATCAATATATTGTCAATAAAGATCAGCACAAATTTATCCAAATACTAATGAAACACATTGTTCATCCGACACATAAAGGTGGTGGGGGCATTAGTCAACCCGAAGGGTAACACCACAAACTCATAGTGGCCATACCGAGTTCTAAAAGCTTTCTTAGCTATGTCTTCCTCTTTAATCCGGATTTGGAGATACCTTGACCGCAAATCAATCTTTGAGAAAACTATTGCTCCCTTCACCTGGTCGAATAGTTCATCAATACGGGGCAGAGGGTACTTGTTTTTGATTGTCAATTTGTTTAATTGATGGTAGTCCATACACATGCGGAGTGTCCCATCTTTTTTCTTAACGAACAATAACGGGGCTCCCCAGGGAGACACAATGGGACGTATGTACTTTTTGTCCAATAGCTCTTGTAATTGCATTTTCAACTCTGTTAATTCCAGTATGCTCATTTTCTAGGGTGCTTGAGAGACTAGGGCTGCTCCTGGCACCAACTCAATGGTAAAGTCTATGTCTCTTTTGGGTGGCAGCCCAAGAATATTTTTTGGAAACACATCGGCAAACTCTTGTATCACAGGAATATTCTCCATCATGACTCTTTTATCTTTCGAGTTGGTATAGCCCACTTGGATAGTGTAAATCTGACATCCTTGACTAATGCATTTTGCTAACTGTGTGGCAATTATGGGCCGAATCTATACTGGCCGTTTAATCCCCTACATCTCTTGTTTTAATCCAAGCTCATCCTTATAACTGATAGTCTTGGTTTTACAATTAATTATGGACCAGTGTTTTTCTAGCCAATCCATACCATTCAATATATCGTACGAGCCAAGGGGAAGCACATTTAAATCTATTGTCACTAATTGTCATGCTATTTCTAAAGGGCAGTTTTTGACCTTAGCCATTACCCGTCTTTTTGCCCCTGTTTCCAACTAAACTAGCCAAGGGTCCTTAAACTTAACAGGTTGCAACTTAAATTTCTCCACAATTCTAGGACTAATATAACTTAATGTTGCACCAGGGTCAATTAAAAGAGTTACAACAAAGTCTAAGAGTTTACCTTCAAATTCCACCATGATCGGCTGGTACTCCGCCTACCGGTCTTTCAAAGCAGCATTAACCTTTGGCAGACTCTGTCCTACATCGCCGACTGTAGAGGCTTCGTAAACCTGGGAAACCTGTTCTACTCCTTTTTGCTGGGGACATTTTTTCACGTAATGGGGTCCACCACAGCCCCAACATTGCACTGGGAGCCTTGTTGTCCCTTCACTGTCTACCCTCCCAGGTCGTTCATTGGTTCTGGACTCATTGGGGGACTTTAATCGGAGCGTATTCTTTTGTGAGTTTCTGTTGTTTTTCCCTTTGGCAAACCCTTTGTTACCTCCACCGCGATTACCTTTATTACTTCCAGCCGACTTGCTGCTTTTCTTATTGGCCCATTTCTTACCCAAGATTTCTCCCTTCTGCTTGCTCTGCTAGTAGCAAATTCAGGCTTTTCATATAGCCTCGTCCATCATCTTTAGGTTGTAAAATTCAATTCTTTCCCTCATACTCAAGGGTAAACTACTGACAAACCTCTGTACTTTAGCTTTTTCTTCCCGTATATAGGGAACATAACAGAGTAAGGAAGTAAAACGAGTGATAAATTCGTCCATAGTTTGCTGCCCCAAACGCAGGTCATGAAATTCCCTTGCCTTCTCGTCATAGAAGCGCTCAGTTAGGTACCTTTCCTTAAAGCATCTTTGAAATTTCTCCCAAGTGATATTTTGTTCGGTTACTCCTCTTACCATCTTAACATCTTCCCACCACAAGGTGGCCTTTCCCTGTAATTGGAAAATGGCCAACCGTGCCTTAAGATTGCGATCGTATTTGTATAGCTGGAAGTATTTTTTCATATTAATCAACCAAGCCTCAGTTGCTTCCTCCTATTCTCCATCAAAGTGTGGTGGCTTGATTTTACAGAATTCCCCTTGCAACTCTATTTGTTGCCTTTTGGATGTCTGCTGCTCGGAAGCATTATCTGAGAGTTCCTCCTCCCTTCCTTCAGACTCTTCGAGTTCTGTGTGGTGATTCTGTTCTCCTAACATTCTTTGTTGCTCAGCACTGGGATTCGGTGGCTGCTGATTTTGTCTGTCGGTTAGGCTTTTTATGATCCTTTCCCTTTACATAGTTAACCTTGCATTGTCTTCCCGTAATCAGGCCATTTCATTTTTCAGCTCTTGTACTATCTCCAAATTTCCAGATTGGTATTGCGTGCCTCCTCACCCAGCTATACCCATAATTCGAGACTGTTTCTAGGTCCCGTTGCAGGTCCCTGACCCGCCACAAACCTATGTGATGCACTGTATGTTCTCCACATATCGTCTGTCCTCTATTTCCTATGCTTACACAAAACAAGTAACAGTGGAAGGGTTATCACATTATCTGTTCCTTTAATTACTCATTAAAGATAATATAAGTTGTATATACACATTTCTGTTGACAGATTTCAGTTCCCAGAGGCCACAGTTTTTGTAACATGGCTCTGATACCACTTGTCACACCTCCATAGCTAATAATTATTTTTTTTGGGTTAATCAAGGGTTGAAAATTACCGTGGATGACCTTTGGAAATATAGCCCGCAACAGACTATGGTTATCACCCTATGGCACCATTTAATTTCATTTAACATATGGCATGGTTGTTAATTTATAAGCTGATGCATAAGTCTTATCCGTGTATTAATACTACTATTGGAAAGCACACATGTAGACCACATGGCATCCAACCAAGGGGGTGACTTTCTCCTCTTCCTTGGGCCATCACATGGCAACCTTATCTACATTTGCTTGGAATTAATTCCCTATCCAGCTTTGTTCTATGCGTGGTCAGCGGGTAGTCCAATCCCTCGACTTGCGCGGCAGATCTCACTTCATCCACGGTGGAGATCATCCCTTTCCATTCGATGGTGGCAACCCTCCGCGGCTATCCACCTAATCCACTGGTTGCATTGGTTGACGGCTCATTTTCTTTGGCAATTCACCATGGCCTGCTCTAGTTCTACCCATGCATTCGGCTCCAGGGAGCCAAACCGATGAACCTTGTTCGATTTCCAGTGGCTTCACCATTAACCATCAGGTAATTTTTGCTGATACAAGGTTTTTATTTGTTCCGCTTCCATTTGGTATATGCCTTTTGATTTACTGAGGGATTACTCACTTTGCTAGGGTTCCTACACACTGGAAAATAGATGATATTGGAGGCTTCCTCAACTCCAAGATGAGAGTTCTCATATGATGGTTGCAAAATTTCCTTAATGGGTAAGTTTAACATAGATGAGAACATTCTCGTGTGATTATCTTCTGTAGTTTGCCAGTTTCAACAATTATCTAATTTTTTTGCATGGTCGTGTTTATGTAGGCTAGGTGCCTACTCCTCAGACGGTGGCCCAGACTTGATTAAGGAAAATCCTACCACAGCCTGCCAGAGGTCTAGGTAAGAGAATAGCCTTCTGGACATGGCTTGCCTGTTTGACTCGGAGAGTGGCTCTTCCAGCTTCTTTCATATTTTGATAACTAATCGATAATTTGGATAACTATTGGAGTGGAGGATGTTTGCATCCCCTCATTGCTCCAGATTGCTTTTATTGTAAGACAGGTGTAATCTAATTTCTAGTCTTGGGCGTCTGACAACAATCCCCACTGCTCGGACGTTGTGGTTTTACAGTTTAAAATATTTACTGCACCCTTGTTTTCGACATGATGATACTCTTATTCTCCTGGTCTACAATTTATTATGTTGAACTATTGTTTTAAATTCACAAATGGGTTCCTTATTATATTTTGTTCAAAGGAAATTCCATGTTGCGGTTGGTCTATACAGGAATGTATTTTTCTTGTTTATTAATTCATAGTCTTTAAAGATGTCAAGCATTTTTGTTATATTTCTCAGCAAATGTATAGCTCTCTGGTGTTTTATTCTTTCAAATTTTGAAATTAGTTGTTTCACGTGCATGTGCCTTTCTAGTGAGAGGGTCCAAGCTCCATTTTCCACTACAAATCCTAGTTTTTCTTCCCACTAGCTCCTGCTTGTTGCTAGGTCTCTATCTTTGTTTATTTGTTAGTGTTCAATGTTGAAGGGTAGCGACCCTACCTAAACTGTTAACCATCCATGCTTGATGCTCGGGCTTTCATTTGGGTTCTTTCTCATTTGAGAATGGCTCGTGGAGAAGGCCTCAAACTGCACCCAGGCCATGCCTGTTCCTACCCTATCACAAGGGAACCCTTCTGGTGGCACCCTATACCCTGCACTGATCTCGCCTTTTTTTTAATGGTATTTTAAGGTTATTGCACGCTCACTGAAAGGCAAATGATGGCACTGTCATTTATAATTATTAACTTAACGAAAAGATTTAGCCTTACAATTACAATCAGCTAAAGTATATCTCTAGGTTTTTTTAACCAGTAGTTGTACACGTTTTTTTTACTCAAGTCCTGCTCACACGTTGCACAATATTCCTCAATTTTGTTAATAATATTTCCCATGGATGCCAGCCTAATTCCCTATGTATTCTAACAGTATTTCATTTACTTTCATACTGTTGCACGAAAACTAAATGTTACCATTGGTATGGTACCTTTTAATAGTTTCATTATGGTCACTATACCAAACGTTGTTACACCCGAAAACACCAAACTAATTTCTAGGCTCTAGCCTGAGAATAATTTGTCTGGCAAAGTTGATTACCTGAAAAGTTCTCTACTGAGTTCAAACTGCTTTACAGTAGGCTTAAATGTATTACTATCCCGAAAATAGTTCATCGACACGGCTACCCCATCCCCACCATTTTCCTATTTATTTGAGTACCTTTACAGAAATTATAAAAAGAACTGTGACCCACAGAAATTGGACAATATTCTAGTTTCAAGTCAGTGTCACATACCTGTGTCGCTTCCTATAGGTGTGCCTCCCTTTCTGTGCTGAGATACGGTCACCTCTGCTCTCTGTAGCTAGTCAACCACCCGACCATGAGATTGTCTTTCGAGACCAATCTCCCCTCTAGCTTGCTCAAAGACTACAATCTTTGCGAGTTGCATGCGCTCTATGCTCTTACCATTTGATCATCACCATACGTGGTAAGCCACCCCTTTTTCCCACTGCCTGTCCTCTACAACACAATGTTTTTTCTTTCGCCCTTTCCCCTCCTTTTCCTGGAAACCGTTCCACGGTTGGGGGGGAAGACGGTTAAGGTTTTGCAACTGTTTCTTTGTGTTTTTTTTTAATATATTAACTTCTCTCCTCAGAAGTTACATGATATCCTTATTACTAGGAAATCATTTCTCATTTCCATTTTTTGAAAAAAAGTAAATATTAATTAATTCATGCAACAGATAATAATCATTATTCTTTCATTTGTGTCATTTTTTAACTAAGGTAAATAAAATATTTATATGGGGATATGACAATCTCTAACTTACTTATTAATCCTATAAAAAGAAGCAAAATCCTAATGTTATTAAAAAAAATAGATATTTAGTTCCATACATACTTTAGTTATTATACCTTTTAAATTTTATAGCTAGCCTCTCGTAAACCATATCAAACAATCTCTAAATTTAAAGACTTCCCAATATCTATATATATAGATAGATATGAAAAGATAAAGAGTTTATAAAATTTTGATTAATATTTCTTATATATTTCCGTTCATATTTAAAAGTCGCTAATAAATACAATGATGCATGTACTGTATTCCTTTTGTTGATACAAATGCTTTAGTGGTATAATTTTTGTATATTGTTAATTGTGTTTTATCTGCTTTTGCAAAATATGAAATTATTAGATTTTAAATTTTATTTTTACGGTTTTATTTAAAAAAACAATGTTCCACTATAGTTTTTAACTAATTTTATACTCTTGTAATCGATATCATTTTGAATTTGGAAAGGTTTTTAATTAAAAAAATTCTATGTGGAATGGTTAATTTTTGTGGTGGTGTTATTTAAATGGAAGCAAAAAAGACCTCTTAAAAATATAATTGATTAAAATATAATTGGTTCTCATTCATATTAGAAAAGTTTAACTTGAAAAATTAAATTTTATATTTCAAATTAGTTAAAATAAATATAAAAAATAAAAACACTAAGGGATATATATATTTTCTTTTCTATTTCGAATTTAGTTAAAAGAAAATACAAAATAATAAAGACACTATGAGAGATATTAATTTTTATTTCTTTTGTTATATATTTTTTGTTTTAAATATATGTGTGTAAAACATAATGTGCTTTCTAAACTTTATGTAAAGAAAGGATACTCAAACGATTTGCCAAGTGTTTTTTTTTTACATTCAAAACATAAAAAATGGTTGTATTTCTCATTTTGAGTGTAACACTCGCTGAAAAAATATATATTTAAACTTTTTTTTACTGTAAAGACATGCTAAATCATGGGTTATGTGGAAAATCTAGTGGAAAAATCTAGTGTTTAAAATTTTATTTTATGGGAAATTTTATCCTAAATAAGAATTAGAATACATTAATGGTTTCAACGATTGGGTTGCGAGGCAGTTCTTATTCAACAGCTGGTATGGCTGGGATTTCTCGGATTGTAGGGATGGATGGCGTGGGTGGGAAGCCTACTAGTTACTCACTGGATGGGTGGATAAGCACCCTCTTCGCTAATTCTGAGTGCCTTGAAAAGATGGAAAATGAAAGAGTTAAAAGGTGGCATGTTGTGAGTGGCTATCTTGCCCATTCTTCAATTTACCCCACCCAGTCAAAGTGGGTCAATTCAGTACTAAAAGGTGGACTATCAAGATGCTCACGTGTTCACTTTTTGACATGTCAATCATCGAGGTGCACCCACCATTCAAATATATATATCTTGCATCTCTTCTCGATTCTGTCACATTTCGGAGAATGCTTCATAAGTGTTATTCCAGCTGGCCAGATCTGAGAAATTGGGTCAATTTTGGAGAATTCAACATAAGTGTTATTATAAATAACATGACAAGATAGACAGTCAGGACAGGGCAGTCTGAAGGTGGTCATTTCTTATAGCTAGTTGGCATAGCCCATGGGGGCTTCACTCAATGAACCTATGACATATCATGTGCATTTGTGGCATATTAAACAATACCCTTAATTTGACTACATATTGGAAAATATATCTAAAAATGACATTATTTACCTCCCTACCAATATGTACCCAATACACCTTCCCAATTTAAAAACCCCTAATTGCACTAGATATTGTAGGTATCCATTTTTTCATTAACATTTTTTATACCTCTTTATATTTTTTCATTAATGTTGCACTCCATTTTTTATACTTTATAATATAAAAATCCTTTACCCCTTATATATCCCACAATATATTATGCCTTTTCTACTCAATATATATCCCCTAGTATGAACCCACATGGTATGGTATTGCTTCCCATGTGAAGCCCACGTGGCATAGCCGAGGATAATTGGTAGGGTGTAAAATAGTGATTGATTCCATCTACTTTATCTTCATATGAAGGCCGTATTTATGACAGAAGTGGTAGGAATCTTCAAAATTGTATGTGGCAACAATGCGAGACATGGTTCTGATTGACTAGTTGTGATTGATTAGCTGGTAGACAAGACGTTCTTTCGGCCTTATGGAGAAACAAAACCTCCCACACTACCTAAATAATGGTGCTTGTAAGGAACTTGCTCATGATATGTAGTTTTAGTGGGTGTAAGTCTTTAAATTCATGGGAAATGACCTCAGATGAATCCCTTCCCTAGAGATAAATCATCTGAAATGGGGAAAGAAACCAATAGGGTATGAGAGGAAAGATAGTTACTCCCTTCCCTAGAGATAAATAATCTCAAATGGGGAAGGAAGCCAAGAGGGTATGAGAGGAAAGATAGTTACTCCCTTCCCTAGAGATAAATAATCTCAAATGGGGAAAGAAGCCAAGAGGGTATGTGAGGAAACCTGAGGCAACTAAGATAGGAGAAAAGGAATTGATATCTTGAACATGATGTTATTAAGGTTAGGCAAGATGTTTCCAATTAATGTATTCTTAAGTTGCAATATAGATCAGTGGAAACCGTATGTGAGACTTGGGAGTCTGTGAGTTCTTGGCTAGACTAGTATAGACTTGATGCCTAAGAAAAGACCTTGCTAGGTGATTGTCCATCAATTCTTCTAGAAATTGAAAAGACTCTGGGGAGGAATTGGGCATGATTTACATTGTCATTGGTTGGGAGGAGTGGTCTTTCTCATGGTTTAATTTCCTTGCTTCCTGACCTAACACACATAAGTATTTAAATTCACATTTTCGAAACATTGAATATATATTTTATGTATTTCCTATAATGTGAAACTATTTGCAAGTCTTTGTAGATTATTGTTGATAAATAAATAATATGTATTTCCATAGAAGAATTTTTTAATTATGAAAAATATTTATGGAAGGGACAATAAGTAAAGAGGAAGTATCGACTTTATTATGGTAGAGTAAAGGGAAAGTTAGATGTTGTTGCTACTATTAATGATATAATACGTTAGTATTGAAACTAGTTAATACTAGTCCAATAGTCAAAACTCTGTTAATGGAACATGTGTGAGGGTTGTTGTCTTATTAAATCTTGGAAAATAGAATGTTTAACTAGAATTATGTTTAAATCTAATTGAAAGGAAAATTATTTTTCGTTGAAATTACGTTAAAATTACTATTTTCACAAGTATGGTCAGGATTTTGGTCTGGATTCTGGCTTAGAATGATAAAGCATAATGCATAAGGTCTTAAGGAAATTAAAAGAGAAAAATGGGCAAATGCTAGCTATAAAGATGTTTAGGCCTTTCAAAGAACTTGGGTTAGTCTCCAGGCGAAGCTAACTTAATAACAACTTAGAAACAGTCCCTAGTCACAATAAAGACAAATTGAATAATCATGTAATAAATTTATTGTGCAAACAATTATTGCTTTCAAAATAGAAGAGGGAAATTCTTTTTTACAGAAAATATTTCAAAGGATAGAAAATAAATATACAACTCTAGAGAAAAGTATAAATTAATATCATGTATGTTATATTTTAAGTAAAATAATTGGAATAGAAATATTTCTACAGAAAAAATAAAAAATAAAAAATAAAATAAATAAATAAAAATAAAATAAAAAATAAATTAAAAATAAAAATAAAAAAATAAAAAATAAAAAAATAAAAAATAAAAAAAAAATCTACACTGTAAAAAACAAAAGAAAACAAAGAGGAACTTCCATAATGCTTTAAAAGTCTGGAGTGTCAACATTCATTACCCATAGACTTTACAACAAAATCATAATAAGTCCAAATAGGAGTGTAGACAAAAATTTCATATGATGCATCCATACTGTAAACTATTGCATAAGGAAAAACAAAGAATGATTTAAATTATAAAAACAGTGAGTTATTGGAAACAAAGCAAAGTAGTTTTGCGTTCTTCGAACTTGGCATAATAAACATAACTATGCGAAACTTATAGAAAGGAAACAACACATGCTGCTCAACTTACTATATTATCTGAGACAAGAAACCCCAACAAAATTTGATGAGGGTTTGTAAAATTTTGATAGTATAAGCCAGAGATAAAATAGGGGTGACACACTAAATTGGAAATGGGAGGAGAGTTCACTCATCCTATTTACCAAAAAGGTTTTAATACCATACATTAACACTAAATATTATCTAACCCTATGCTATGTGAGCCAAAAACCCAATATGAAAAAGGTAGAATTTGGGGAACATATAGTCAAAAGAGGAACCTAGAGTTAAATATGCAAAGTATTAAATGAATAAAGAAGTCCAAAACCAAGCTATATCTATTCAGTATGGAAGTAATAAAGAAATTTTAGATTAGAATAGTGCTGAAGGCACAACCATAATAGCAAGAGAACTAAATGAAAGACATTGATAGGAGGTGATTTATCTAAATGAGTCTTTAATAGTGAGCTTGTTAAGCTCCCTATAATTGGACACATGCGCCATGACCCATCCTTCTTGTGCACCAATACTACTGGAGTAGAGAGAGAACTTTGAATAGCTTTAATTATACCAGCCTCTAGCATTTCTGCAAGCATATGTTCAATTTCACTCTTTTGGGCATAGGGATATCTATAAGGCTTGAATTTTGGAGAAACGCTTCCTGGAATCAAATTAATAGCATGATCATGACCATGAATAAGTCAGAGGCATTTGGGAGTCTCAAATACATTGGAATGATTGTCCAAGACTTTTTGGAGATATAGAGAATTAGATTATTTCGATGTGGGAACCGCTAGTGAACATAATTGTGCAATTATGCCTCATTTTTCTTTCTTGAGAACATTTATCATTCTGTTAGAGCTAATTATCTTTCTTGGTTTCCTTGTGATACCCCTTAATTCAACTTCCTTTCCTTTCGAAGAAAATTTCATGAAACATTCTTGAAAATTAAAATCTATTGTACCTAAGGTTGTAGCCATTGGACTCCTAGTACAACATCAGCACCACTGATTGGAATGGAAAGAATTGGGATATTCAATACATATTTCCCCATGGATAGCTTGATATTATGGCACTTTCCAAAGCAATGTATGGTTCCTCCACTTGCAACCATCACTTGACACTATGTTGCAAGATATATGAAGCAATTCAATTCGTTGGCTATGTTACAATGAATAAGATTATGGGTACTTCCCAAATCAATCAACGCTATTACCTTTTTATTCTTGATATGTCCTTCTATATTGATAGTTTGAGGAGTGGTAATTCTGGCCAATCCATTAAAAGATATGGTCAGATTCATTTCTTCTTTATCTAGGGATTTTTCTTGGTGTATATCCTCTTCTTTTAACATTCATTATTGATTTTCTTCCTCCTCTTCACAATATATGTAAAATAATTTCTTCTCAACACACTTATGACCTTTAGTGTATTTTATATCACAACTCTAACAAAGCCCTTTTTCTCTTTTTTCCTCCAATTGTTGTACTGTTAGCCTTGTAGGTTGTGGATGGCTAGGGGCAATAACACTTCCATCTTTATAGTTGTGAGTGGTTGGCTTCCTTGTTGCCATTAATTTTCTTTCCATTTTTCTTGCCAAACTAAATTCCCTCTCCAATGAATCAGATTCCTAAAGGCAAACCTCAGATTGGATATTATCCTTTAAAGTCCCTATGAACACATTAATCCTATCTTCCTATGGAATATCTTTTACCCTTATATTAATTTTTTGGAAGTCCTCAATGTGCTCCATCATTGAACCCTTTTATTTTAGATTTATCATTTGGCTAAAAAAAGTGTTTCTTTTTGTATCATCATAATGTGCTATTATTTCTTCCATAAAGATTGCCTAAGTGACAATTTGTTTACAAGAAAAAAGTCATAGATACCATAAAAACTGATTTGATTCCAAATATAAAGTTTTAATGCATGCATTTTGTCTCTTTTTCACATTATAGAGATCAAAATATTGCTCCATTTATAGTATCCATGTTACGGGATCCTTGCAATCAAACTTCCTCATATCAATCTTTGGAACATTGTGAGTGGTCAATCCACCATTAGAGTCTATGAAATCGTGATTAACAT
This sequence comes from Pinus taeda, assembly GCA_000404065.3. Classification (NCBI taxonomy): domain Eukaryota; kingdom Viridiplantae; phylum Streptophyta; class Pinopsida; order Pinales; family Pinaceae; genus Pinus; species Pinus taeda. The sequence goes on along the minus strand of APFE030736161.1, from coordinate 122,174 downwards.
TTATTTTGTTCTCATCATGACTTTTCTCTACTACCTTTTTGCATTAGGAAGCCTTTCTTATAGAAAATTTGTCAAACCTTCAATGTCTTTCTTCAAATCTTCAATGTTGTCATTCTTTGAATCATGATCAACATTTATTTTTTTCTCATTCTGAGTTTTCTCTACTACCTTTTCTCCATTAGGAAGCCTTTATTGTAGCAACTTTGTCAAATCTTCCTTCCAATGTTTCATGTCCTTGTTTCAATCTTCAATTTTCTCTTTGATACCATCCATATTAGCTTCCACACCTTTCTTTAAACCATCCACATTATCTTCCACGCCTTTCTTTAAACCATCCATCTTAGCTTCTATTACTTTTTGTGAGAGTGAAATTTGTTGCACTTGGTCTCCTAATTTTGATATATCATGTTGCATATCTTCCTCTTCTTCATGAGTCATGCTAGAGCTTTCAACTTGCTTACTACGTGTTTCCATTTTCTTTATTCAGGACATCAAATAATGATAATTATTCTTCACTTTTCCCTTTGAATTCCTTCAAATAATTTTTCAAACCAAACTTATACAAAATTTAGAAAAAACTACACACTGTTTTTCACTTTGTAGGAACTCGATATTGAATCTGATGTATCTCTGAAATTTTGGGTCTCTAAGTTCTAAACTTGATAACTATTGTAGCCCTCTAAGTTCTCTTTCCAACGCCACCAGTATGATCAAAATTGGATTCTCCAAGAAAAAAGTTATGCCCAATCTCCCAAGATGGCCTGATTATACATGTTTTCGGTAGAGCGAACTTGTACGAAGTGCCAAGTGTCCATGTTTCACCCTTCGGACATGCAAAATAATGCACAAACACCCACAAATTGTCCTCTTACTACAACTTATGATGAAATTTCAATCTGATACTTATAGAGAAAGTTATGATGATTTTCCCAAGGTCACATGTTTGTGATGTAATTCAAGAGCCTACAAAAACCCTAACTTCCTTGGATCATATATCCGAAAATATAGTGAGACAAGATCTAACATTTGAACCCAAGGATCAATGAAATTTTTGCTCAAATGGGTTTTATTTTAGTTTCTAAATCAATGTAGAAAAAAAATTATAGCCAAAATTCCACGATGACTTGATTTGGAGCAGCAAAACCCTAGAATCCAAACCTCTCATACCAAATGTTATGAAACCAACCCACAAAAATATAGAAACTATAGGTCAAAGACTTCAAAATCAACCTCTTCAAGGTGGAAAGCTCCTTTACTTACACAAATGAACAATTCTTGGGTGATACAAATGACAAAACCTCTTTTTTATATATAGAAGTCTAAGGGGTCACAACATAATAATAGTCAACATAACAATAATAATATAAGGGCACAACAATAACAATAGTGGGATTCTATTGGGTACAATAATAACAATATGGGTACAATAGGGGCAAAATAATAAAAGTAAGGGCTACAATGACAATAGTAATGAGGAGGTCACTAGTATTAGAGGGACCTAACAAGCTACATGATGTTGGAAGTCGTTACACAATCGAAGTTGCTGGAAGAGAGGTAAAATATTTGGGAGGCTAACTTGGTGTGCAGGGAAGGTTTGGTGTTTGTCTAGGGTGAAGAGTATCAAAGAATACTATTGAAAGGAAGAGAATTATCATAGGGTCTTTCCCTTGAGTGGGGTTTTGCCCTGGCATAGTCCTTCTATCTGTTGTCCATTGTTTTATGTTCTTTAACTTTTCTAATTGCTTGATGACCTAAAAGAAATAACATCTAAATAAAACATGATAAGAAGTCAAGAACATCACAAGTAATTATCAAGTATAAGAAAATATGTATGCCTTTATAATTTTCTAACAGTTCTAACACTTAAAGCTTGGTTGCGAGTTTTGAAGCCCCTAAGCCCTAATCCACCATTTTTCATAGGTAGGCATATCTTATCCCAAGCCACTAGTGCCCATTTTATTTCTTTTTTAGAGCCCCCCATAGGAAGGTTCTTTGAATGTTTTTGATTTTTTTTATGATTTCCTTTGGGACCACATTTACCAAGAGTAGATAGGTATTGATAGACCGCAGAAACAATTTAAGGAGAGTGAGAAAACTAGTAAGGTTGAGATTTATGAAGCTTCAAGTTGAGAGATTAGCTTCAAAATAAAGAATAATATATTTCCAAACTTTTCTCATAAGAAAAATAACCATGAGCAGAGCACCCAATTATTTTGATGGAAGATAGCTCCTTTGGATTACAGGTAGCAAATAAATATGGAATTGGATGGAATGAGGGGTGTTAATGAGGAAACTTTATGATGTAGCTAAGTTGATGGAGGTACCAAAGGCATCAACAAAGGTATAGAAGGTTATCTTGAGAATTGAGGCTTCTTTTAGATTAGGAACTCCCAACAAAAGGGTACCATCTACAGATTGCTAGTGTGAAAATGAATTATTAGGAGAGCCCAAGGGAGAAACCCAAAGATTCCATTGGATAATAGCATTCTTAATATTGCATCCCAAGCCTCCAAGCATGAGAAAACACATAACATGTGAGATAGAGTCGCCCTATCCAATACCTCTGCAAGGGACAAAGATCGGGGGAAAAGAACCATTAATTAGTATAGAAACAATGGTTTTCATGATAAGGGCCATTACTCAATCAATCCATACTTCATCAAAGACAAAAGTAGTTAAGATATGGAAAACAAATTTCTAGCAAAGCTTTTAAAAGGATTTAGATATGTCAAGTTTAGTGATGATACTTGAATGTTTGGAGGAGATGAGTGAATGGATGTGTTCATGAGCCAGAATAATGTTGTCCATGATTTACTAACGTTCCACATAGCTTGTTTTCTTGGCAGATGAGGATTGGGAGGAGAGGCTTGAGGGAGTTGGCAAGGAATTTTTATATTATTTTATAAAATGACATTGCAAATGGGAATGGGTAACTAATGAGATGGTGAGTTGGAGCAAGAAATCTTGGGGATTAGATCTACAAAAGTAACATTAAAGGGAATAATAATAAAGGTTGAATTGTGATGATCTTTCACTAATTTCCAAATGTCATTTCCCATTTTTCTCTAGCAAACATGATATAATTTGAAAGTGAAGCCATCGATTCCTAGAGATTTTTTAGAAATATCCATAACAATTACCCCTCCCCCTCTTATACAGTGTTCTCCTTAAGGAGAAGTGTGTTTTTTTTTTTTATCTCGTGTAACAAGTCGAAAAATATTTCTAGTGATTTTTTGTATATGAAGTGTCTTATTTGAAATTGTCTCTCATAGAATGGATTGAAAATTTTGCATGATTTCTAGCATGACATCATTGTGTCCCTCCACTCTTTTATTTTTGGAGTTTTCTATATTGAGAATCATGTTGTTTAGCTTGTGATTAATCATACATTTATGAATGAATTCAAGGTTTATTTCCCATTCATTGAGCCATTGAATGTGTGATTTTTTAATCCAAAGGATCTCATCTTGAATGAGTCTTTCCTTTGATTAAGACTAAATATAATATTCTTTTTGAGTGAGGTATTTAGTATACATTTCTCTTATTATGGATTGCTAAATACTAACCATTTCTAGATCCAATATTATTTTGTACTTTAAATATTACCAACCTTTTCGATATTCCATTCTTTGAGTTCTTTCTTTTGGATTTTTAGTATTTTTTAAATTGAAACATGATAGTTATAGGAATGTTGTCTAATTATTTCCACCATTTCTTAACATTGGTGAGGAATTCTAAATGGCTTAGCCAAAAAATTTCAAATATGAATGGATTTTTCTTCAGGGAACCCATCTAGTTAAGGGAGAGAACTACTGGTTAATGCTTTAAGCCATGGAAAGGAAGATTTGATGTTTCAAAGAAGATACCTATGTGGAATAAGCATTCGTTAATTAGGAACCTATCTAGTCTTGAGGCAATTTGGGATGGAACTTGTCTCTTGTTATTTCATCTGAATAAACCATTATTTGTCTATAGATCAACAAGTTTTTCTTTCGTGATGAATTATTAAAATAGAGAGATCTCTTCTTCGAGCTGAGACAATCCCCCTTTGATCATGAATACTTTTTGTTAAGTTAAAGTCCACACTTAAAATTCAATGATTTTCTCCCACAATGTTATATGTTCTAGGAAGGCTTTGTATACAAATATTTTTTCCCGTTAGGGAGTTAGGATAATATACATTTGTTATAAAGTTGGCATGAGATAAGCCCATTAGTTGTAAGGAGGCTATTACAATTCTCCTCAGTGAGAAGAAATATTTCAAAGAAATAGAGAGAGCATTCCAGATTATGTTGATTCTTATCGAAGCCCTTTGGGCATCTTGGGCTAAATAGCCACTATTGTCCATAGATATTTCAAAGTCCCCACAAGCAATTTAGAGGAACACTTGGGTTCCTAGATTAGGAAGATATAGATCTTCTTCACATATTTTATTCCTTAGGAGACTTTATCTGTATTTTCTATGAAGACCCTTAGCATTCCATTTTATGAATTCCATTGCAAATATTGAGAAGATGGATGGAAAATACATGGATTGGTGAAAATATACCTATATTTATTAAAGAAGAAGTTATGTTTTGTAGTAACAGGGTATTCCATTCCTGGCCTTACATTCTTTGCTCTCTTGGGACACCTTAATGGTTCTTTGGGGCATTTCTCTTCACTTTGTGGGTGGAAGAAGATTGTGTATGGGGAAGCTTGTTACCTATTATTTCATATTAATAAAGGATTAGGTATTGATGTTTGAGATATTCCTGTCTAATAATTCAAACTTTCTCTTTTGGTATGGTTTTTGGATCTATACACTTCACTTATTCAGCTAATGTTTGGAGATCTATATCATTTAGCTCCATGCCCCTGATATCCTCTGCAACTAAAAAACCCTTAGATGTCACCTTCCATCTCTACATTTTTTCTTTTTCAGTTGGGTTGTGAATGAATCCTTTGCTACCTCCAATTTCTTACATTCCTACTTGAATTTTTGTTTAGTTTATATAGTATCTATACCTTTTCCTCCTCATTTATGTCCTCTTCCATTACTTGCTAGAGTAGTGTGTATTTTTTCTTGTTAGTATCAAATATTGAAGTGTTGTAACCAACATTCTTCATGGATATCTTTTGATGATTGGTGATTCTTACAAATCCCTCTTGATACATAGATGGATTGGCTCGTTTGACTTGTTGGGTTGAATTGGTAAGACAATCTCTAAAGAAGTGACCATCCTCATGGCACTTGTAGAATATAAACGAAATTTGTTCATAATCTATCGGTTGCTTCCAAATTGTGTCCTCATTGCTTAGTTAAACATAGATTGGGATGGGCTTGGAATGTGTCTAAATACACATAGCAGAAACCATGGGAGGTGTACCGCCCTTTCTTGTTTATGTCCAATAACATGACAAATGTGAGATAATATTGTCAATACTCGAGAGTTTTAGGGTCCTAAAATTCCTGTGCAAGGGAATTATGGGGATTTCAAAGAAGATTGAATCATTCAACCTAGGGTTTCATAAATAATGCAATCAAGTTTATGAAGTAGGGGCCACCTTGGAAGATTTTTTCCTTATCCTCAATGTTGTTGAAGGTTGTTGTGAAGAAACCTTTGGATTGTAGCTTGAGATCTAGATCCCCTTTTATGGTCTAGTTCTTTCTTATCCATCTTAGGAAATTTCTCTTTGAAGGCCATAGGGCGACAAATTGGTAGATAATTACATGTCCTCTCATGTGTTTGACTTTCACTATGAATTTTTCCATTATTATTTCTAGAAGAGGCATTTTTGATACATGTGGAAGACAAGGTCCATTACCTTTTGTACTTTTCATATCATTATGTCAAGATTTCTAGTTGTGGCGGCGTTAACTACCTGATATGAAAGGTTTTGGGAATTGAAAACATAGTTGGATTTATATGGGACGCTTGAGTTCATCCTATTTCTAAAAGAGATGCCATGTCCTCCTCCACGAATATGCCATGAAAATAATCGAGCAAAAAGAGACATAGGAACCCTAGGTATAGTATACTTGCAAAACATCCACTATTTTTGTTTCAAATTATTATCACTACAATAAATATAATTATTAGTATATTCATCTATATATTATTTACTATTAAAATTAACATATATATATATAGTTATAATTTTTTATATTTAATATTAGTTATTTAAAACCTACACCATATAATAAAAATATAGTTATTATCGATCTTATAAATAGATTATCATTCTAGTTAATTATATTAAATAGGATTGTAATGTAACTAATTATATTAAGATTCGAATATATCAAAGGCTTTTAAGTTTTTTTTTTCAAGCTTAGAAACTAGGTTAATTAGAGAAATCTCAATAAAAAGTGAAAGTTTTTATTTTATTTTATAAAATTACCAATTTAATATTTATAAAATTAGAAAAGGTTAAAAAGCTAATAAAAATTTCAGCTTTATAAAATTACGAATCTCTATTGATAAAATCATAACATTAAAAAAGTTAAATTGTTAACAAAAACTCAAATAAAACTGAAGTTTTACTAACCATGGTGTTAAAAATGCACAAAAACATATCTACAATAATAGAAACATATAAATAAATTTAACCATTCTATAAATATTTGAATAATATGAAAATATATCGAAAAAATAATAATAATAATAAACCATATATTATTTATAAATCGATAACACTGGATCGCTGCACTTAAATCTAAGTTTTGAACCTTTTAGTTTGAATGTTTACCATCACCAAATTTAGCAAATCTATTTCTGAGTTAACCCCAAGGTTGGTCATCTCACTTATCTCTTGTATCATTTCTGAGTTATCTGTTAACTAGCATTTGTACCAAATGTTGCAAAAGAAACGACGCAAGACATAAATTGAGGAACAATCACTACATGGGAATGGGCAAATCTAAATGAGATGCAAATATGTAGTAGAAATGAAATTCTAACGTTGTATAAACAGAAGTTGATTTAGGGTGCCTCACACTATTTTTTATTAATTATTGAATTAATATTGCATAAAAATATCATAAAATTCAATCAACTTATAATTTAAGGCTCTGATCTAAATTTGACTTTGGATCACTAACATGGTGACTCTGTGTCTCAACTACTTAACCACTAAACCACAGGCCAACAAAGGAAAGCCAGCGAAATGTTACAGGAATTACCATAGTAAACCCAATGACTCTACACACAAGAATTTTTGGGGGAGGGTGTTATTAGAATTAATAAATGGCATAACAGGAGCAGAAACCTTGTCTTGCTTCCAATCCTCGTTTACAAAAGAAAGCTCATTCTGAATGATATATCTTAGGTTTGGATCGGAAGGCAGAGCTAAAGCCTCTGATAAAAAAGAGCTACATTTTTCCTTCACTTCATTAAAGTGACTATAAGTGGGAGTGGGAATATAATTTTTGTTAGTTATGAAGGTAGATGGAGCATCGAATTCCAGTAATTTGTAAGGGGATGAATTGGCCTCACTACAGTTGTTGTGGTCTAAAGTGGTTGTTATCTATTTTTGTGGTTGATGTGAGTAGTTTTGTGAGTGTGGCCTCAATGCAGAGTGTTCTTTGTCTTCTGTGCTTCTATTGTATTGTCTACAAACTCATTATGGTGAAAATTGGACTGGCTAGGAATTTAATGCAGGCCCTGCTCTACCAATGAGCTACTTGCCCTTTTGATGATGGGAATCTTTACCAATTTGATATCAAGGTGTGAATTGGTACCTCCAGTATTCCATTGGGTTAATGCAAAATGTTGTAGTAGCACATAGGTAACTTTTGCGGTGACATTTCGGGGGAGTAGTTAAAGTTCTCTTGACATTCACCTTCTTTTGCTAGCTAAAAATGTGTTTTAGGTATGGTTACTCAAGGTTGAAGTTATGATAATGAGAAAGATCAAGGCCTAGGTTTTGGGCCAAGTTCTTTGTATGTTTAATATTCTACAAGTGCCTCTGGTTAGAGTTCCTTCTTGAATACTTACTTGAGTTGGTGGAAATCGGAGTTCATAACACTTTCCAGCTTATTTCAAAATTCATTCCATATTTTCATGCAGTATTGCCTCAAAGTTTCCATGGCGGAATGGATGTCGTCACTAGTTGCCTTTTCTCTAGACCAATCCCGGTTCAATTATGAAAGTACTCTTCTTAATAGCATATGCTGTGTTGGGTGCCAAATTATACATTTCTGTTATTGAAATTAAACTCAAGAATATGGTAATATGGTCATATGGTCATATGTTTATTGTGTTTTTTATTTTCCAGTTTTGGTCTGCCAATCATGTACACGAGCTTTGTACGTTTAGGAACATTTGAAATATTCTCAGAATTGATGGAAATAATAGATGTTACTATGGAAAAATCAGATGAGTCCAAATTAATATCACCTGGATCTTTTGATGAACTAGTAGTTGTACCTAAGCTAACCTTAACTGACAACACCTACAAGTCATTACCAACTCCCGTGTTTTATGATGCTAAAAAATAACTTATAGCCTTATATGTTACAAAAATGGTTCTCCATCAACAAAAGGAGCATTCTACATCTACAAGTGAATGGATTTATTTGGATTTCCATCACTCACAGGGAGGGGACTGCAACAATCATAGTTGTTTTTCTCTTCAAAAAAATATACAAGATGAAGACAACTGCAAATTGATTAATTTTACAAATCCTTCTTTGAAAGTGACTTCAAATTTTTTGAATATAATGGATTATTTTGATAAGCACCAGGATAATCAACCTAAAAATAATGGTCTAGAGTTCTCTGAAAGTGTTGGTATATCAGATATTCCAAGGTTCAAGTCTGAGACTGTTCTGGGTGGGGTACCTGACAACATTGACATGAAAACATAGGATAATCTGCAAAATGCACTTCAGTAAATAACTAAGAAGGTCTCTTATTGTTCAAATCTATGTATGTATCTAGTGATCTACATTTTAGTTGAATGTGAAAAGAAGTTTTGTAAGATGTGGAGATCCTTCAGCAAAAGAAACAAGTAGCATGAAAAATTATTTGCATACTGATCTCAATGAATTCTCAAATACTATTTCATCCGATTTTTATTGTCAAAAGAACATGATACAAGTTCATCATATTGAGATGTCCAAATCTGTCATAAACATTATTGATTGCATTCGAACGGATTCTGAAATGGTTTATGAGTTAGATAATGAGCTAAAAAGAATAGTACATACATTTCCAGACCTGAAAAAGCTTTGTATTCTACATGTTAATCAGGTAGATCTAATGAGTTTGATCAAGGACAATATTTCCCAAATAGGTTCCTTGAAATATGATACAACTTTGAGAGAACTAGGCACTATGCATATATTGTAGAATACAACTTTTGATGTTTGTTTCTAAGTGTTCAGGTAGCATATATGTATTTAATAGAGTTGGTTCAAAGCATAGAGTTTTTGGAAGATTCTATAAAACTACCCTATTCATTGCTTAGATATGCCTTTCTTGACCATCAATAAGCAGTTTGGATGTAACAGCACCAAAACAAAGAACTTTTGGAGGAGAGTCTACCATGGACTTCATTTCCATTTTATTATACATTTGGTTAGATGTACCTAATTTATTTAATGCATATATAATTTTTTCTGAGTTCCAATATGATTCTCACTAAAAAGAAACAGATAAATCTAATGCAGCCTTGCACCAATAAGTATCTAATGCAACCTTGCACCAATAAGTAAACGGTGTAATGTTTCAATTTAAAACAACAACATTGGTCCACAGTAAAAAAAGCCTTCAAGAGCCATCCATTTCCTCCAACTGGCTACCTCGAACATCTTATCAAGTGATATGATACAACCTTGGCTTTTAAACCAACAGGTATAACGATGTAATCATTCAGCTAAAACAGTAGAACTTGTGCACAGTAAGACATTAATGAAGGGTTATCTACTTTCTCAAATTGGCTACACCATTTTTTTAGTTGTTGAAAATGCATCATATACCACATTAAAAATCAAAGAGATCTGGTGATTGCCAAAATATTTTTTTTTTTAAATACTTGTTTAGATTATAACAAGCAGATCATTGTTTACAGAATGGATCACAAAAATTCCATTTGTAAGCGAATAATAATCCGTTAACTTGATCAAACAAGGGAAAGGGTACAAGTTCATAGAAAATGTGGATTCAAGCTGCTGATGTAACATTTTTGAGTAACCCAATTATTCTGATGATGTCTTTTGGTTTTGTCCTGATATTTTTCCATGAACAGGATTAAAATTTGCTATAGTATTTTTTTTAAACATTTGTTAAATAAAATGCTATAGTACTCCATGCACCTGCCATGCACCTCAGTTCTTTAATACTAACTTGTACTTGGATATAACATGTTGTAAATCAAAATTGGAAGACAAAAGGATAGTGTGTGAAAAAGGTGAAATATAGAAAACAAAAATAGACTTTCTTGTTAGCCTTGTACCATGCCACAGAATGGGCCTTACTGCAAATGGTCAAAGCCTCTAACCCTGTGTTTCAGCGCATTGGACATTGGGACTTTTCTCTCCCCTTGCATGCAGTTATGAGATATAAGGGGGCTTATATATTTATTGCGATTAACATGTTGACTCTGTTCCATCTGCATCTATGTTCCAGATTTATTTACTTTTTAATCAGGCCATCAATAGGGGCTTATAAATTTTCATGCATTGTTGCCAGCAGGATAGTTGCTATTGCAGTATAGTTCTCATGCTAGATGGCCAAATTTCTTCTTTATCTATCCATATCTAGTTATCAAAAACACGGATTTTGAGTGCCTACTTTAATGAAGTCTCCACCAGTGGATGACTCATACTGTCTGTACAACATTCTTGAAGGAAATCGAATGAGAAATGGAAAGAGGACCTTAAGTAGTGCAAGAGAAATGCAATGGTATTTTGTATTCCTAAGCCTATTCAGACAATGAATAATGTAGTGCGGAGAATGTGATTCCAGGCTTCCCGATGATCTTTTGTATAGAATTCCTAATTATTGTGAATTGCAAGTGTTTTCCAGACAAGAATAGCTTGTAAAAGATAAAATTCCATCACACAGTCAAGGAAACGCATCTGGTAGTGGTCCAAAGTACCTTCACAAAGGCCCTAGTACTTCATGAATTCAGAGGATGCATCTAGGTTTGCATGTGATCATGTTCTAGCGAAATGTTACAATTTGTTTTAAAAATTTAAACCAAAACAAAAATCTTGCATCGCATTCAGAAGTACAACTCACTTGGCCAAGGGAAGTAGTTAGAAAGTTTAAGGAGGTCAGCTTCCAGTATGTAAAGAGATAAGGAAATATGGTAGCAGACTTATTGGCTAATATTGCAATAGAGGAGGAACAGAAGGATCAGACCTAAACACAAATTCACTGAACTTAGCTGAAGGGGAGTGGACGTCAAGCTTAAAAAATTGGTCCAATCAAATTGCAATGATATTAAGGAAGTATTTTATCTAATGTTCATTTGTCTTGTTTCAATCCCCTAATTTTAGAGGCATTTCAGATGCCCACTGTTCCCCAACATTATTATGGGTTACAGTCCAATCATGTAAGCTTTTTTAGAAGGACCTGTTTTAATTTGAGAATTTATGAGAGAGATACCACATAGAATTCCAAGGTTGAAAATAGATCAGCTTAATAATTTCAAAGGGTGGAAAAAGCCATGTAAGGCTATAAATTTAATAAGAATACTCCTAGCCAGCTCAAATTAGGGAGAAATCTTGTTGTGCAGGAATTGTAAAGCCATGAGGAGGAATTTAGAAGGACATGTTTTAATTTGAGAACTTATGAGAGAGATACCACATAGAATTCCAAGGTTGAAAATAGATCAGCTTAATAATTTCAAAGGGTGGAAAAAGCCATGTAAGGCTATAAATTTAATAACAATACTCCTAGCCAGCTCAAATTAGGGAGAAGTCTTGTTGCGCAGGAATTGTAAAGCCATGAGGAGGAATTTAGAAGGACCTGTTTTAATTTGAGAACTTATGAGAGAGATACCACATAGAATTCCAAGGTTGAAATTAGATCAGCTTAATAATTTCAAAGGGTGGAAAAAGCCATGCAAGGCCAGCTCAAAGAGGGAGAAATCTTGTTGCGCAAGAATTGTAAATTGTTCAACTCTATGTTTGTACCCAGTGATCTGTCATTTTACTTGAATGTGAAAAGAAGTTTTGTAAGATGTGGAGATCCTTCAGCAAAACAAACAAGTAGCATACAAAATTCTTTACATACCGATCTCAATGAATTCTCAAATACTATTTCATCTGATTTTTATTGTCAAAAGAACATGATACAACTTCATCATATTGAGATGTCCAAATCTGTCGTAGACATTATTGATTACATTCGAACAGATTCTGAAATGGTTTATGAGTTAGATAATGAGCTAAAAGGAATAGTACATACATTTCCAGACCTGAAAAAGCTTTGTATTCTAGATGTTAATCAGGTAGATCTAATGAGTTTGATCAAGGACAGGGTTTCCCAAATAGGTTCCTTGAAATATGATACAACTTTCAGAGGACTAGGCACTATGCATATATTATAGAAGACAACTTTTGATGTTTGTTTCTGAGTGTTTAGGTAGCATATCTGTATTTGATAGAGTTGGTTCAAAGCATAGAGTTTTTGGAAGATTCTATAAAACTACCCTATTCATTGCTTAAATATGCCTTTCTTGACCATCAATAAGCACTTTGGATGTATAAAGAACTTTTGGAGGAGACTCTACCATGGACTTCATTTCCATTTTCTTATACATTTGGTTAGACGTACCTAATTTGTTTAACACATATATAATTTTTTCTGAGCTCCAATATGATGCTCACTAAAAACAAATAGATAAATCCGATGCAGCCTTGCACCAATAAGTAAACAGCGTAATGTTTCAATTTAAAACAGCAGCATTGGTCCACAATTAAAAAGCCTTCAAGAGCCATCCATTTCCTCCAACTAGCTATCTCGAACATCTTATCAAGTGATATGATACAACCTTGGCTTTTACACCAATAGGTATAACGATGTAATCGTTGAGTTAAAACAACAAAACTTGTGCGCAGTAAAACAGTAATGAAGGGTTATCTACTTTCTCGAATTGGCTACACCATTTTTTTAGCTGTTGAAAATGCATCATATACCACATTAAAAATCAAAGAGATCTGGTGATTAACAAAATATTTTGTAAAAAAATTACTTGTTTAGATTATAACAAGTAGATCATTGTTTACACAATGGATCACCAGAAGTTTATTTGTAAGGGAATAATAATCTGTTAACTTGATCAAACAAGGGAAAGGGTACAGGGTCGTATAAAATGTGGATTCAAGCTGTTGTTGTAACGTTTTTGAGTAACCCACTTATTTTGATGATGTTTCTTGGTTTTGTCCAGATATTTTTCCATGATCAGGATAAAAAGTTGCTATAGTATTTTTTTTAAACATTTGTTAAATAAAATGCTATAGTACTCCATGCACCTGCCATGCACCTAAGTTTTTTAAAACTAACTTGTACATGGATGTAACAGGCTATAAATCAGAATTGGAAGACAAAAGGATAGTGTGTGAAAAAGTTGAAATACAGAAAACAAAAATAGAAGTAATTCAATTTTTCACACCATATGTAAAAGAACTTATATTCCGATCTAAATGAAACATCTAGCTCCCCCATAAACTTTATGTAATGTATGAGCTCGTATACTCCCTATCATTAAAAGACAAGTAATGATTTCTGTCATGGATGCCCCCCATATAATTTAAAGGTTCTCCCATTGAGATTTCCACAAATGGATGGGCTCTCAAACACTCTGCCATTAAAAGACAAGCAAACCATTTATATTAAAAATAAGATTATATTAGTCAAAAAAATACTTATTAGGATAACAGTGATGTGGTACTTATTAGGATAAAAGCTAGGGAAACCATTTATATTAAGAATAATGTCGTATTGAAGAGACTATATCGAAGCAAGCTCTGCTCTGGCTCTTGCTTGTTATTCCCGATGAAGCAGCCTTCAACATGATGAATCATCTGCTTTAGCATCCAACATGAATTTTTTATAGGTATTGACTGGACAACTTTCCTTCCTTCACAATATAATTCTGTGAAGGGAAATATTTGTGAGCCAACTTCATGCATCAATAGCCACAAAGGACTAAAGCACTGACTTCACTCTATTTTAGATTTTGTTTATTTCAAAACTACTAACCTATAAAATCAATAAGATGGAATGAGCTTCATGCTAATCTTTTATCATTCATTCCTACATAATGCTTTGAACCATCATTGTTCTCAGGAATGTATTTGAGAGTCCAATATTTGATGCATTGTTTTATTTGAGAGAAGTGAGCTCTTCTCTAGCTCTTGCTTGTTATTCCAGATAAAGTAGCCTTCAACAAGATGAATCATCTGCTTTAGCATCCAACATGAATTGTTTATAGGTATTGACTGGCCATCTTTCTTTCCTTCAAAATATAATTCTGCGAAGGAAAATCTTCTCCCTTGAAGTATTTGTATAGAATATCCTGCGTTCCAGCTGCATACATTATCTGAAGTAGAGATTTTATGAACAATTAGTCAGAAAACTCTCAAGAATATCTCTGTGCTTTTTATGATTCCTATTTTCTGCTTCCAAAGATGATAAAAATGATGAATTAATGACAACATTAAAGCTTTGTGAAATGGACCATGATGAAATATAATTGACTTTTTGAATTATTTATGAGGTACGTTTGTAAATCAAAGAAATTGCTAGAAACAAAGGGGTCAAATTGGATGAAATATGACACTTAGCCATCTATTGTAGTCCCATAGATATGGGGAGTCATAGCATGGCTTGGCATGGAGCACCATGGATGATCTTTTGGAGCAGGTTGAGCAAACCAAGAGTTAGCAATGTACCTGTTTCCATCACTGCAATTGTCAGTTAGCAATGTGATTGTTTCCATCACTGCAATTGGCAAGCTAACTTGTTATAACAAACAGGAACATAGTTTAGAAATTTAGAACACAGAAGAATGATTCATTGTCTTTTAATTGCCTCCAAGAATGACAATAAGAATACTCCTGGCCAACTCAAAGAGGGATAAATCTTGTTGCGCAGGAATTTTAAAGCCATGAGCAGGAATTGTCATGAGAGCCAAGGAATTTGCTGAGAAGTGCAAATTAGTGGGGAGAAGAAATGCATATGTAAATGCCCAAATAATAGTAAAGCATAGAAGACACCAGAGGTAGGAAGGGACCCAAGAGAAGGATCAAACAGGGGACAAAGAGGAAGCACCAAAGGAGCAATTTATCTTTCCAAATTTTCGAGTATCAACGCAACATGGCCTGTAAAGAGAGGCTTTTGGAATAAACTTCTAGGTTCTAGGAGGAGAGATTCTCTAGAAAAATTAAGTAGGAAATACAAGCTATTTAGGCAGCCTAGAGCTGTAAGACCTGGGACAGTCTAGGCCATAAAGAAATACCTTCTTGATGGTGCAGGATGAAACAGGAGGTGCAGTCTTTGGCTAGAAAGGGATTTGACCTGGAAGACAAGGAGAAAAGGAATGTGAATAAGTATTGTTCACAAAAAAAACTGAACCATGAAGGGGAATCGACGAAGCCAAAGTGTTCCTAATCACTGTTACATGCAATGTGAAAATGGTAGGAAAGAGAACACGACTATGACAAAACATGGAGGATATTCACCATTTAAATAAATAAAAACCGAAGGGTTTGAAAACCCAGAGTTGTCGTCATACCCAGAATTCAAAGTTATAGAGAAACTAAAATTTGTGCATAAAATTGTATATTCTGAACAGTATATTGTCAGAATGTAGACAAGAAGACATATTTATTAAAATTCTGGTAGTATTGTAAACATTCGAATCCTAATTGACTAAGAAAATTGTAATACCCAGAGAAGGGGCACGCTGAATGCCCACATTCATAAAATTTATATGGCCGAGCTGACCAAAAAATACATGTCTGATTTTGGCAGCATGATTCCAGAGCCAGTCGTGAAACCCTAACACCAAAATCTCGCAGACGAGAACCTAGGGAAAAAAATAAGTGAGAAGAAACTTAGGATATCTGTAATGTGATAAATAAATTGACGGTTTCAACAAAAATCCTAAAATAATTAGCCCCATAAACTGTTCAAGATAATTGATTTCTCCCATCAAGAATACTTCAGACTAAATCAGGAGAACCAATGTAGCATCAAATCAAACAAGAAAAAACTTGGTGTGGTCGTGATAATGCCAGGAATTATAGAATATGGACGCGGAGGGTCGTAGAGATTAGCGAGCATCCTAGAAGTGTTTCAATGCACAGCAGAACTGGTAGCAGCGGTGGACAAACGCCAAACAAATACTAATAAAGAATATGTATTTCGGGGTTTTCAGGTAGGGCCTATCGTGCTACCCTAAGAATTGAACCCATGACTGGGGCTAAGATCCGAGGGCAGTCTTTAGATGAGAACACTATATGAAGGAACCAACCTGTTGTTGTATCAATTTACTCCCGTTGAATACCATCTAGAGCTTTGACTCATAAGACCACCATTGTTGAATCCCATGAGATTCTGAAAATTTCATGGGGCCCTTGGAAATCACATACAGTTTGGCAGCCACACGATCCATACCATATACCTCTGGCATGACCTCCATTGGTTTTTCTTCATCCCCATCACAGTTCTTGCATTTTTTACAAGAATGAGAGTAGTAACAACAGATCTAATCGCTATTGTTTACATAAAAATGGGGAACCCATTTCAGGATTTGCTGACAAATATTAACTGAATCTGCCTCTGCCCCATCCTCTGATTGCTTATCAAGGCCTTCTAATTCCTTATTTCCTTTTTTCTTAGAAGGAAGAATAGCTTTGTCAACAATACTTCTAAGACCCATGGGCAATGAAACAGAAGGGGGATTGAACAGATGAGATTTGACAAATATGCCTGAAATGTTAAGGCCTTCACCACCTGCAAAGCCAGGCTAGCCCCCAATGAATGCCCAACCATGCACACTTCACTGCTCCCATATTTCTTCACTGTTGTCCTGACTGCCTCCAGTGTCCTGTGAAACCTACAGGAGCCACTGAGGTCCCCCATTGTTAAAATTCTCAGATCATCTTGTATGTCCCTTTTGATTGTAGCAGCCCTCAGCAGGGTCCCTCTGAGAGCTATTATTGCCTTTGGGAGCTTTACTAGGTCTCACTACAAGAAGATCAGAGGTCTCACTACAAGAAGATCAGAGAATGCAACATACGTGTCCCATTCAAGCCTTGCTCCAAAGATGGATTCATCCCTCTCATCCACCAATTCTTCCACTACCTTGTATTTGAAGGGCTTCCACCATTTGGGTGCCAACGCTGCATCTCTATCTCGTTTTTCTTACCTGTCCAGTTCCAGCAGATATGAAGCCTGTATAAAGAATGCCATCACTGTGCGCTTGTAATTTTCATCCTTAGTGTACAAAAACATAGGAGATTTTATTTTGATAGAATTGATGCAAGGAAACTGCTGTAGAGATTACCTAGCATCCTAGCCTGAGCAAAGTAAGTGACAAAAGAAAAGGCGGAGGTACGAGCTGCTGAGCATAGCTCCTCTGGGCATGCAAAAGGCAAATGAGGCGAGAATGCAGTGAGGCATTCAAAGTGCACTTTGCCAAATGCATGTGCGGCGAGGGATAATTAATTGATTGTCAGATGTCAAACAGAAGAGCATATAACAGATGTCAGTCCGAGAATAAGAGTGTTCTTTGGACGGCAGATAATTGTTAAATCGACTAACAATAAATCTAACTGTTAAGATGAGGAGAGAAAAAAATTTAGGGGAGTTCATTTCAGAGAGAAACTCCTTACGGAGTAAATATTATTGAGCCCTTCTTCATTACTTCACACAGATGGGAATTAGAATTGAACGCAGCGATTAGTGTGTAATAATAATGGAGGACGTAATCAGTCTGGAGTTTTACCTCCGATGGCAGCTGGAAATCCAAATAGAAAAACACTGCTGGAAATCCAAATAGAAAAACACTGGTCTTGGATTTAGAGAAAACCCTGGTGCATACGACTGAAAAGCCCATGACGGCCGGCTATGATTTTAGCATAAGGGTTAACAGTTGTGCGAGACCATTGTACGTGTTGAAAAGGCCAGGGGTGGACCAACTGTTGCAGAGCCTGGGCGCCCCGGGATTGTACGAAATTGTAGTGTTCACTGCAGGATCCCGCGAATATGCAGACGCTGTGGTGGATGGCCTCTTGGATTCAGTATTGCCCGCCGTTGACAGCACTGATGATCATAAAAATAGAAAGATGAATATAATTCCGCCCACTCATCGCCTGTCCAGAAGGCATTGTTGCAAAGTTGGAAATTTCAAGTACGTGAAAGACCTGAGAGTATTGGGAAGTGATCTGAATCGCGTTATATTTGTTGACCATCGCCCTGCGTCGTATTATCTGCAGCCACTAAACGCCATTCCAATCAATGCGTGGGTCGGCCAGGATTTGGAGGACCAATCCCTCTTCAAAATCACTTTCTTCTGCGTGGAACATGCACACGCAACAACAAACATGAGAAAACTCCTATTTAAGAGGAGGCTCCTTTTTAACTCTGTAGCTTCATTATTCACAGATGTATATTTATTTAGGGTTATGGATGGTAGAAATTTAATTTTTACTAAATAGCGTAAGATATAAAAAATAAGTATTTATATTTTTTTCAAAAAAGTTATTTTGTTTTTAATATTTTTAATTAAATTAATTAATTAAAAATAATACAGTATAAATGTTATAAAAGCCTTATATTTTTGTAGAGACATGGAATTGATAAATCAAGATATTGACCCTATAATATTATAACAAAGTTTGTGGTGTAAATTAATCTTCATTATAATATAGGGATAAATCTTAATATTGTTTCATATATTTTTAAATCTATATATATTTTATATTTATATTAACTTTTCTATTAATAATAACATAATGGAATATGCGTTTTTTATGTTTATTATAAATTCATGATTATTAACATTTACCAGTCATTTAATTTACATTACTTCTATTTACCCAGTTAAACATTAGCAAAGCATAAAATTCATTCTAATGTAATTTGTTATACTATATATCTTTAATTGAAATATGAATATCAAATTTGTTTGTCTTAGAGTAAACACTATTTAGTAAAATAGTCAAGTTGTTAGGTTTATAGAACCTATTTTTGGGCACACATAAATCTTTAAAAAAGTTTAGCAATTTTAAAGATTTGGGGATTCTCCATTGTTATGTATTATCCATAATTTATTATACTATATATTTCTAATTGAAATATGAATATCAAATTTTTTTCTTTTAAAGTAAATACTATTTAGTAAAATAATTTTTTATGAGCTTCCTTATTTTACTATCAGTCTTGTTATCCTCTTTTCTTTCTTCCAGTATTCTTGCTTCTTAAATAGCTTAGAACCAAACTTCAATGCTTTTCTTCCTCTCCTTAGATTTAACTTATAGTGTCGCCTGCTTCTTTGATCGCTATGAATGACCCCTCTCAAAAAGTAACTAAAGAGGGTCCAAAGAGCGTCGACTTCCTAATGCTTAATTAAATGGCGACCTCTAAAAAGTAAATAAAAGGGGTCGAGACTAGTTCCTTCCTCCCACTCAATGTGGTTAACGTGCCGTTCTTCCCTTTATCTGCCCCCCCGTATCGGCGATCAGCCTGCTTGTTGGTCTCAAGTGGTTAGGTTTATAGTAGTGTTTTATGGCGCACAATTAAACCTTACAAAAGTTTGGCAATTTTAAAGATTTGGATATTCTCCATTGTTATTTGTCTCAGTTAAGCCAAAGGGTCACTTAACTCACTATGCATAATAACGTGTGAAATAGTTATTTTTAAACTATAAAATAATAGTGCCCATGGTTTTTCGTATTGACTTTGAATCTGTGTTTAGTTTAAAGCACTCTTTGCATAAAAAATCAAATTATTAGGTTTATAATAATGGGTTTTGCCGCATAACCAAATTTTTAAAAAGTTTGGTAATTTTAAAGATTTGGGATTTCTCTATCTTTATGTGTGAGTTAAGCAGGAGGTGTAGGATTTAATCTATGGGTTTGCCTAATTACTTTAAACCCTAACCAAGATCTACTCCTTTGTAAGAAATTGAAAACAATGCACAGCGGAACTTATTGAAAATAATGCACAGCGGAACTTACTTTCCATCTTCTAAAGCTCCTGGTCTTGACTTGAGTTGTTGGCTCTTGAATCCTTCCAAGAGCTTGCAATCCTTTTCTCTAGCAATCCTTGATAGAGTATCAAGTCTTCAATGGAGCAGACTAATTTTTCTGAGTGATTGCAAGCCTTGGAGACTCAGCCCTTTTATAGCAGTCTCAATCCTATGGCAGCC